>LAZP02000311.1:4014-23234 GCA_001272575.2 Ophiocordyceps unilateralis | reverse complement strand
CATCCGGTCTCACAGACACCCTAATCCACGCCTCCTGAGGCCACTATGCCCACCCCAACAGTGGGATTGACCGCAACTTTCGGCGCGCGCCCCACTGTACTTACTGTCGTACGCTGGGGAAGACAAAAGCCCTGGTCCCCCCTTTTCGAATTATCCTGAAAACTGATAGCCGTGAGCGGGTGCAGATTGTACAGACTTGCCACTTAACGAGGAGGCTTTCGCTTGCAGATAGATAAGGGTGTTAACCTCCAACGGGGGACGATCCTCGGGGCCAACACGCCGCGCATTTGCAAATAAGAATCGAGGGCGGGCCGATCCATCCAAATATAGAGGTTGCCGCAGGATGCTAACGCAGGTTATCCCAGATGATCATGACATGCACGCCGCTTGCAGCTGCCGTGTCTCCGGAGTACTCGGATGTGTGACTGATGAAATTCGAACACACGGGCTGGGCACGGCATATAGCACTACAGTAGATTAACACCGGTAGTAGGGACCTCGGGAAATGATGAAGGTAATATCACGTCATAGTACTTCAGCGCCAATGCAAAGGCATGATGTAAGGATATGGTTGAGGGAAAGCGATGCTTGGTGTTCGGTGAACACAGTTGAACGTCGGCTCATGTAGTGTGTAGACTAGAGATGTACCAAAGCCCAGCTCGTAGTAACTACACTACGAGTCGCAGCTTGAGTACATTAAAGAATGGAAATCGTGCGTTCAAGCGGTGTGTTGGGCATCTTGTCTTTTTCCTAATCATTTGACGGCTCATTAAAGTCAAGGGAAAAAGAAAACAAGGAAGCCATCTAGTTCTACACAAACCACAATCATGAAAGAAACCATTCCCTATGCCAATGCTCTCAAGGGGGTCGAAGCACTCTACGAGACGGAAGAGAGCGCCTTTCTGGGGCATTGCGTCCATCGGCTTCTCGAGTATACTGCAGACCGTCATTTGGATCGTACGGCCGTCATCTACACCGACCAGGAGTTGACATACCGGCGGCTTCATTCGCTCGCCAACCGCCTAGCCCGTTTCCTAGGGAAGCGAGGAGTCGAACGCGGCGACCTGGTGGCCGTGGCCGTGGACCGTTCCGCTGCAGTTGTGATCACCCTGCTGGCGGTACTCAAGGCGGGTGCTGTCTTCGTGCCTATCGACCCGGCCCTTCCAGCAATGCGCATTAGCCAGATGATGAAGGATGCGGCTCCCAGACTAGTCATCTCCAGCACGGGTACCCTCGGAGCCTTATCCGCGTGGAAGGGCGCCTGTCTGAGTGTTGACGAGACATTGAGGCACCTCGACTATACCGACGACAGCACCTTGCTGATAGACACGCAGCCTGAGGATCTGGTGTTCATCATGTATACATCGGGCTCGACCGGCCCTCCTAAGGGCGTCGAGATGAGCCATGGGGCGTTGTCGAACCTACTACTATCGCTCCAGCGGGATCCTGGGTGTGATGAGAATGATCGGATGCTGGCCCTCAGCACCATCTCCTTTGACATGGCTTTCCTCGAAATCTTCCTGCCCCTGCTCTGCGGCGCGACTGTCGTCATTGCCCAAGGCCACCAGACCAGAGACCCGAGAGCGTGGGTCGACCTGATGAGGCGCCACGATGTCACAGCCATGCAGGCGACGCCGGCCGCATGGCAGATGCTTCTCGACTCGGGATGGCGAGGCGAACCTCGTCTGCAAAAGATGCTCTGCACCGCCGAAGCGCTTTCCCGACGGCTCGCTCAGCGCCTGCTCGTCTGCGGAGATGAACTATGGAACCTATATGGTCCAACGGAGACGGAGATCGCGACCGTGTGGAAGGTTAGCCCGGGTGAAGACATCATTGTCGGCGGCGCCATCCCTAACGGACGACTCTATGTCCTTGACGAGGACATGGCTCCCGTGCAGTCCGGTCAGGCTGGAGAATTGTATATCGGCGGTGCCGGCGTGGCCCGCGGCTACCGCAACAACCCGGAGCTAACTCGGTCTCGCTTCCTCGACAACCCTTTCCACACGGGCCGCATCTACCGGACCGGTGACATGGCCCGTTTCGTCGCGCCGGGAAAGCTAAGCGTGCTCGGCCGCATCGACGGCCAGCTCAAGGTCCGCGGCTACCGGATCGAGACAGGAGAGGTGGAAGCAGCCATGACAGATCATCAATCCATCTCCGGGGCGGCCGTAGTCAGCCGTGACGACCAGCTCGTCGTCTACTATGTGAGAGACAAGACGAGTGAGCAGACGGTTGGCATGGCGCTGGAGAGCGGCCTCCGTCTATGGCTGGCCGAACGTCTGCCCGCTTACATGGTGCCGGCTATACTCGTCGAACTGGAGGCCTTACCTATGACGCCTAACGGCAAGGTCGATCGCAGAGCTCTCCCGAACCCATTTCAGGTGAGCCGCGATGCCCGAAGCACGACCAAGCCCACTACCGATATAGAGCACTGCATACTGGCCGTTTGGTCGCAGGTCCTAGGCCACGACGCCATCTCCACCGACGACAGCTTCTTTGAGGTCGGGGGTGATTCAGCTCGTCTTATCCGGGTTCAACTGGAGCTGGAAAAGCGAGTGGGCCGCGCAGTGTCACTCGTTGAACTCTTCGAGCACTACACCGTCAAGACACTAGCCACGCATCTAACTAAGGAGACCACCTATGAGCCTGATCCAGCCCCTACGGCAAAAAGTGTTGCTGAGAGCGACGAGGACATCGCCATCGTCTCCATGGCATGTCGACTGCCTGGAGCGGTGGACACGCCCGAGCTCTTCTGGGAGCTGCTTCAGAGCGGTAGCGACCTCATCGCCTCCGTGCCATCAAATCGATGGAACGCCGACGTCTACGATACCAATCCAGACGCACCCGGAAAGTCTTACTGTCACCGTGGTGGCTTCCTTGACCCGGTAGACTCCTTTGATGCGCCCTTCTTCGGCATCTCGCCCCGGGAGGCCCGAGCACTCGACCCTATACAGCATCTTGTGCTTGAGACATGCTGGGAAACGATGGAGCGTGCCGGACTTTCGCTCGAGCAGCTGCGCGGCAGTCAGACAGGCGTCTTTGTCGGCGCGAGCAGCATCGCCGCCTACGATCGTATCGCACCCGTTAATCCCATGAGTCTCGATGGTTACGCGGCCACGGGCTCGGCAGCCGGCACTCTCTCTGGCCGCGTTTCCTATGTCCTAGGTCTCGAGGGTCCGGCCATGACGGTAGACACGGCGTGCTCCTCGTCGCTCGTAGCCACCCACCTGGCATGCAACGCACTACGCCGGGGAGAATGTGACGCAGCCATCTCGGCTGGCGCAAGCCTGATGCTGAACCCGGCCCTATATATCGAGTTTAGCAGACTTCGGGGCCTATCGCCAGATGGCTACTGTAGGTCCTTTGCAGCCGATGCCCAAGGCACGGGTTGGGGCGAGGGATCGGCCGCCATTCTCCTCAAGCGGCTAAGCGATGCTCAACGCCACGGCGACCACATCTATGCCGTGCTCCGCGGCAGTGCCGTCAATCACGATGGTCGGAGCGCCGGTCTTACGGTACCCAGTGGCCAGGCTCAGCGGCGGCTGATCCGTACCACCCTGGCTGTGTCGGGGCTGGAGCCGGGTGACATCGACTACCTCGAAGCTCACGGGACCGGAACTGAGCTCGGCGACCCGATCGAAGCGGCGGCGCTGGCAGACGTCTTTGGGGGCTGCCGTCGGTCCAAGCCGCTCTGGGTCGGGTCGTCCAAGTCTAACGTCGGCCATACCCAAGCGGCGGCTGGCCTCATAGGCCTGCTCAAGGTGGTCCTGGCCATGCAGTACGAGGCGCTGCCTCCAACATTACATATTACGGAGCCAACTCCAGCGGTGGACTGGCAGGGCGCCGGCATGGCGCTAGTACGGGAGAAGCAGCCGTGGCTGCCGAGGGACGGCCGACCTCGCCGGGCTGGAGTCAGTGCCTTTGGCATCGGCGGCACCAATGCACATATCCTCATCGAGGAGGCGCCGAGGGCGATGACTCGAGACACCGATCTGGCGAAGTCGTCTTCGCCGCTGCCGCCTACCCTTCCATTCCTTATTTCGGCCACTTCGGACGCCTCTCTAGTCGCCCAGGCCGACAAGCTGTGCAAATATATCAGCGCAACCGACGGCAGTCTGGAAGATATCGCCTACTCCCTGGCTACAACTCGCAACCACTTCAAACGGCGGCTGGTGATGACTGCAGAGAAACGGCCGCAACTGCTTGAGAAACTGGCTGGCATCGCCCAATCAGCCTGCTCGCTTCCTAGCAATCATAGTAGGGCGCCGAGGGTGGCCATGCTCTTTACAGGCCAGGGAAGCCAGCGGCTGGGCATGGGCAGAGAACTAAGCGTTATTCATCCCGTCTTCCGCGAGGCTCTCGTCGAGATCACAGCTCAATTCCAGAATCTCGAGCCGCCGCTGCTTCAGGTGATGTGGGCAGAAGCCGGCACCGAAGCGGCCACGTTGCTGCAGGAGGCCAGCTTTGCACAGCCTGCTCTTTTTGCGTTAGAGGTGGCGCTCTGGCGGCTTTGGCAGAGCTGGGGCGTGCAGCCGGACTTCGTGCTCGGGCATAGCATCGGAGAATTCGCAGCTGCGCACGTTGCCGGTGTCATGAACTTGCATGACGCTTGCAAGCTGGTCGCGGCTCGCGGGAAGCTGATACAATCCCTGCCAGCGGATCGTGGAGGCGCCATGGTATCGTTGGAGGCCACCGCCTCCGAGGTTGCTGCAGCCATCGAGAAACTCGGACTTGCCGCCAAGCTCGATATTGCGGGCTACAACACGCCGATGCAGACGGTCGTCTCAGGCGATGGCGAGGCCGTGGACGGAGTCGTCAATCATTTTCTTGCGCGAGGCCGGCGGCACAAGAAGCTAGATGTGTCTCATGCTTTTCACTCCCACCATGTAGAAAGCATACTAGAGCCCTTGCAAGCTATCGCCGAAGGTATTTCATTATTTCCGCCGACGCTTGCAATCGTTAGCAGCGTTACAGGCAGGTTGACGGAGCCGAGTCAACTCGAGCAGGCCGCCTACTGGACACAGCAAACGCGCCAGGCGGTCCGCTTCAGCGACGGCATACGGACTCTCGCAGACCAGGGTGTCGGTATCTTTCTCGAGATAGGTCCCCAGCCGGTGCTCTGCGGGATGGGGGCAGCGTGCCTCAGCGAAGCAACCTCGACTGCATGGCTGCCATCGCTCGTGCCCCGGAAGAACGAGGCCTCGATCGTGCAGGGCAGTCTCGCTGAATTGCACACACGCCATGTGGTGGTCGACTGGTCATCCTACTTTCGGCCTTTTGGCTGCCAACGTGTGGAACTGCCAACCTACGCCTTCCAGCGGGAACGAGTTCGGCCTGATGCTCCGTCCCCCATGTGGCAGATGGGCACCACGACTGTCACGAGCTCCGTGGCGCAGCTACAGTTCGAGGTCGTATGGCAATCTGCCGGAACGGGATCCACGCAGCCGAAAGGAACGTGGGGTGTGCTTCTACCAACCGGTGACGTGACCTGGGAAGCAGAGGTGACGACTTCTCTGTCGCAGGCAGGGATACGACTTGTCCAGGTACAGCTTCTCGAGGAGGCGCAGCACCTGGACGGGCTGCTCTGCCTATGGGACTCGAACGCGGACGTCGTGTCCCAGGCACACGACTTTTTTACTCGGGCGCTGGCTCAGTTGAAGTCGGCAGTGCGGATGCCGTTCGGGCCCCCGCTGGTGTGGGTGACCCGCAATGCCGTTGGTGTCGTTGCTGGGGATGGGGCCTTCGGGCTCGGGGCGGGGCCGTTGTGGGGCCTAATGCGGGCCGGCCGGAGTGAGCATCCGGAGTCGCGTTTGCGCCTTATCGATCTCGGCGAGGGCACCGGAACGACTGCCATTGCGGAAGCAGTAATGCTGGCTTCCGAGCCCGAATGTGCCGTTCGCCAACAGCAGGTGCTCGTTCCACGAATGAGGCGCTTAGATTCGTCGTCGCCGAGTGCCGGCCAACTGCCACTCCGGACCGACGGCGCGGTTATTATCACGGGTGGCCTCGGCGATCTGGGAGCCCGCGTAGCCCGTCGTCTCGCAATCGCTCATGGTATCCGTGATATAGTGCTGACCTCGCGGCGCGGCAGGGTAGCCTCCGGCGCCGACTGCCTGGTGACAGAGCTGGCCAAACTCGGCGCCAAAGCCACCATAGTTGCCAGTAATATTGCCGACAGGAATAGCGTTGAAGGCATCATGGCAATGTTTAGTTCTGATAGGCCACTACGCGGCATCGTCCATGCAGCCGGCGTCGTTGACTCGGGTGTCATTTCCACCTTAACGCCACAGCAATGTGCTTCCGTCCTTGCGCCTAAGATAGCCGGCGCCTGGAACCTCCACCAGCTTACTCGGGATATGGACCTCGACCTCTTTGCCATGTTCTCATCCATCTCCGGCGTGGTTGGCCTGCCAGGCCTTGGCAACTATACGGCTGCTAATACCTTCCTAGATGCACTGGCGTACCACCGCCAGGCCCAGCGTCTGCCGGCCACTTCGGTAGCCTACGGGACCTGGAAGGGAGACGGGGGTGCGTCTCGGCTAGTAAAGACAACGCGGGCGCACCTCGCCCAGTTCGGCCTCGACCTGCTCGATCCGGGAGATGGGCTGGCGCTGCTAGAGCAGGCCATCTGTAGTGGCAGAGCGCTCACCGTAGCCGCCGCGCTCGATACAGAGCGGCTCCGCAGCTACTATATGGAACGAGGGGGCATCCCGCCACTATTCGGCTCCTTGCTGAATATGCGTGCCCGCCAGGAGAAAGACCTGCGCTCGAGACTGGCAGATGCTGCCCCCGAGCAGCAGGCCGACATGTTGCTCCGCATGGTGCGCGATACGGTAGCTCAGGACCTGGGCTTCGCACGGACGGAGCTCGTCGACGTCGATGAACCCTTGCAGGACCTGGGCATCGACTCGCTGACGGCAGTCCTGACGCGCAACCACCTCGCGGCTAAGACCGGCCTGCCGCTGTCCACCAACATCGTGTTGCGCCAGCCGAGCTTGCGGGATCTGGCCCAGACTCTGCTGAGCCAGCTACGCCGCGCTGACGATACCCCTGCCCCATCTCGCCCGCGTCTAGAGGTGGAGGCGATCCGCAAGGGCTATTTGGACGCTGCGCTCTGCTTCGACAATGTGGCAGCGGGAGGGCTGGCGAGGCCCAAGTCTGTCTTCGTTACGGGCGCCACGGGTTTTGTTGGCGCCTTCATCGTGAGCGAGCTTCTGGAGCAGGGCATTCCCGCGTACTGTCTAGTCCGTGCCAAAGATGCCGCTCAGGCCAGCCAGCTCCTGGAGGTGACGCTCCGGGAATACGCCCTCTGGCGGCCCGGGTACTCGGAGCTGCTCAAACCCATAGTTGGCGACATGGCCCAGCCACTGCTCGGACTTGGCGAGGAGGCATTCGGCGTACTGGCCGATAGCGTCGATGCCATCTGCCATTCAGGCGCACTAGTCGACTGGATGCGCCCACTGGACGACTACACGGGCCCCAACATCGTGAGCACGCACGAGGTGCTGCGGCTGGCGGCTCAAGGCCGTGCCAAGGCTATACACGTCGTGTCGACCGTAGCTACGTTGCCACTACACCGGGGTTACGCCCTATGCGATGATACGGCCGAGCACGGCTACGGCACTTCCAAGTATATTGCTGAGCGGCTGGTAGCGGCGGCCCGATGGCGTGGAGCCAGGGCCTCAGTTTATCGCCTACCGTTAGTAACGGCATCGGCGGCCACGGGCCACTTCCGGCTGCGGCGCGGCGACTTCCTACACAACCTACTCGCGGGAAGCCTGGATCTCGGTGCGTTTCCCTCGCTAGATACGAAGCTCTCTTCTGTGCTGCCCGTCGACTACGTGAGCAGGACTATCGTTACTATTATGACGCGGGATCGCGGGAGGATCGGACAGGACTTTGACTTTGCGAACCCACGAGCACCACACTTTAACGACTTCGCCGCGCTTCTGGGCGCCACCGAGATTCTGCCCTTTGATACCTGGCAACAACGGGCACTCGACTATAGGACAGCCCATCCGGAGTCGCCGCTTGCCCACATTGCCGCTATTCTGGACGACTACTCGGAGGAGACGGCCGCGGGAATGGTCCAGGGCTTTCCTGGGGGAGAGCATATCCTTGGCGGCGACGACAACTATCCCGTGCCGCTTGTTGATAAGCCGTCCGTTCGTAGGTATCGAAAGCGCATTGATGACGCTCAGAGGCACGGTCCGGGTAGTGGGACTATATTGAACTAGTGAGCTGTGTTCCAAATCAAAAAGTTCTCGAGCAGGCGGCTGTGAAGATACATAGAATGCACCAGTGTAACGTGTTGAACGAAGAAGAAGCTTGTCTTCCCATTATCATCAACAGCCATGCCAGCGATTGAGTTCAACTCGGCAGGACTTTTGAAGCCATACCTAGTTGAACATATCCGCCAGACAAAGATAGTGTCGCCTGAAAGATTTAACACCGCCGCCATATACCTGCTGGAATGTAATATAATCATGCATGATTAAAGAATTGATTGCATTATCATGGCTCTGCTAGTTGCTTAGTGAGGTAATCGATCCTCTCACCTGGCTACCTCGACCTCTTCACTTCTCCTTCACAGTCACTCCGCGATTCAATTAGACAAAGAGGGTGGAAAAGAAAATGTGAAAAATCTTGAAATCATTTATCTACGCAAATTCGTTCATATAATCCTCGAATGGATCTAATGCCAGCAAATTCCAAGACCTTGGGGACTGCTTCTCCAAATCGCTTCCCCTGCCTTGTTTCGGAATCGCTATCATTCTCAGACGCTGATGACTTCGGAGGCTCGATTCGTTCGAGCAGTTTCCCTCTTCGTTAAGAAACTATATTTCCCATGTAACGAAAACGTGAATGCACCATATCATAGAACAATCGGTCCGTAGCATTCCTGGCGACAACTTCGGACACCGCCATAGAGATATTCACGAAGCTTCCTTTGTCAACTAGAAAGTTCACAGACCGAGGATGTGTGTGTGAATGAAGAGATTGATTGTTGAATTCCTCACAAATCTGTGCGGAGGGGAGATTTATATACACCCACTCAGCACCTTCCAAGCCCTAGCCCTATAGGCATTATCGCAGGTCCGCCTTAATCTGTGCGAGCGATACCTTCTTATCTGACAGAGGCCCGTGAGTAAGTCCTCTTACCCACTGACATCTTTATCTCTCCAACTGGAAGACTTTCATCGAAGTCATCCTCTAGAAAACAATAACATCAATCTTAGTCATTGGATCGGGAAGTTCCCGACACGGTTTCTGGTCATGGCAGCAGTAAAAGCTCGACGGTCTTTGTTTCGACAGCTGCTTGTTAGCGTCTTTCTGTGGACATCGCCTACGTGTATCAACATTCTGGACACACGAAACAGCTACGATGAACTATCAGAGGCGATCGTGGGTAGTGACACGATGCAAATGCGTGACAGCCGTTTCGAAGCCATCGCTGTCCCAGAAGACGGAAGGTGGATTACCACGGTTTCAGATTTCACCAGAATCGACCTTCAGGAGAGATCAGGAAAGTTCCTTGCGAGCCCTGGCAGAGTTGAGCCTGATGATGTTAACTCGCTCGTCCTTTTAAGGAGAGGCGCTAAGCTTGTCTTTGGAACGCTGTACAGTTTTGACGCGATACTGAGACGACCGTCCCTATACGATACTAAAGCTCCTTGGAAGATAA
Organism: Ophiocordyceps unilateralis; assembly: GCA_001272575.2. Taxonomy (NCBI): domain Eukaryota; kingdom Fungi; phylum Ascomycota; class Sordariomycetes; order Hypocreales; family Ophiocordycipitaceae; genus Ophiocordyceps; species Ophiocordyceps unilateralis. The sequence continues at coordinate 13,549 of LAZP02000311.1, read as the reverse complement.
GGCTTAATCACCAAGTTTACTTGTCACCTGTCACGCCGGCCTAACTGGCATTATATCAATCCGCACCTTTCGAGTTGAAAGCTATCTCGGAATCAAGCGAGGAAGAGCTGGACTCGATAGACGGCAACTGCCAGTGAAGATGAAACTAGCTCGCCACAACCGCTAGATTGGATCACAGGATGCCGGCTGCACAACTGTTCATCAGGCACATATCAGCTTACATAGTCTTTGCTGTAAGCCCGGAAGAAGGGGTGGCCAGGAACTTTCTGGTAGCCACTGGAAGCGAAGGAGGCAACGTTCCTCATGAGATTTGAAATGACAGGACTTGCTGTGCGAGACAGATGAAGTATGCCAGTCAACATGCTGGTCTTGATTTCTTTGTTGCTCGGAGGACCTTGATTGCGACTCTCTCGTGCTTGAACTTCGTCCAATTTTGCGGGAACAAAGCGTCACTGGTAGTTCTATACACATTCAAATCTATGAAGGCCCAGACCGCCCTCAACTCCCCCCTCCCAGCCTAGCCTTCAGCAGACCCAAAAGCCTCCCCACCTTGTTCTTGAGCATCGTATTTGGCGCCTCATCCGCGCCCACCAACCTCCGCACAAGGATATTATACAAACCGCCAAACGTCAGAGCAATGGCCGTCGATGTAAAGATGATGACATTGTACGGCATGCTAAAGTCCGGCGTCGGCAGGTAGAGCAGCAGGCTGGTAGTCCGCAGGTTCAGGCCGGCTCGGGGGGCGCGAGTCGTAATAACAGCGGCTGCAACGTCGAAGCCGCGGTTGGCGTCTGGCGGATACTCTGTATAGCGGAGGATCGACTTGGAGAAATCATAGGTGAGGAAGACGGTGCAACGAGGGGGGATGCGCATGAGGAGCTCGAGCTGAGTGCCGCGGGTGCGGTCAAGAGCTGGACGGTAATAGATCTCTTCTATGATCCGTGAGGAAGCGTTGGTAGCGATGGACGACGATGAGATACGCGTCGAGAGAGTGTGAAGGTAGATGCGCATGAACCAGGGCAGCGACTCCATGTAGACAAACTCAACCTCGTTGTCGCCAGGATTGGTCAAGATGGCCTGGACGCCACCATGCTCCTGGCCGTGGCCCATGAAACTGCGCTCTGCAAAGAGGAGTGGCGTCTCCGGCTGAACCAAGTCTTTGAATGCCGCCGCATCGACTGCACTGGGCTTGGTGAGCTCGATGTTGAATTCAGCGCCGTTGTCTTCCGGCAAGTAGCATCGCGACATGCCACTGGGGTCCTTGATATCGCCCGAGGCGCCGGAAACGAAGACGACTCGAGAGTCGGGCACCTGAAGGCAAACGGGGGGCGTGCCGTCGGAAAGGGGACATACGCCCTTCATGGCGCGGCCAAAGATCTCAGACAGCGCCCAGTGCTGGCCATGAAGATGGTCAGTTGGGAAGCAGGAGCCGTCGCCGTTGTAGGGCTTGTACATGTCGCAGAGGAGCTCCTGGCTAGGAGGTGGTCTTGGGATGGGGTTGTCTGGAGAAATGAGGAAGAATTGGAAAGGTTTAGTTTTTTTACGAATCCACGTCATGACGACAAAGGAGGGGGACGCACCTCTCGGTCGCTTGGAGCGTTCGACATCCAGTACCATGTCAATGGTCTGCTCCATCTGAAGGACACACACGCCGGACGAGTCACAAATGGGCCTCACGTCAATGGCCATGCTCTGAAACGAAGCGTCAAACAGCTTGTGTCCATCGAGTAGGCTGGCGATGCCGGCCTTGCCCTTGCAAGGCAGCAACTTGAGGAAGGGCGTCAGGTTCTCGGTGCAGACGACCTCGTGCGGGAGAACGCCATGCAGCAGGCTGGTCGTCCCGAGAGCGGAATCAGAATGATGACCCTCGGGCTGAAAGGACACGACAGGGCGGGTAGTGCGCGTCGAGTCGATGAAGTTGAGTGAGGCACAAAAGAGGCCGGAGAGGGCATTGGTTAGCGTCAGCCAGTTCTCGTCGGCGTCTCTGTCCAACCAAGCCCAAAGCTCGACACCTGTACCGCCCTCACGAGCACCTCCCCAAGGTCTAGCACCCCATCGCTCAGCATCCCAGCGGCCGAGGGTGAAGCGTAGATGCAGCTCGCGCGTGCGAGAATGCTGCAGAATCTGGCCCAACGACCTTGGGAAGAGGCGAAAGTGATGGGCATCAAAGTCGGCGAGGGACGTGTTGGACCGAAAGTTGAAGCTCGCGAGAAGGGCTGATAGTGGAAGCGGCCGCAAGGTGAGCTGCTCGTGATAGTCAGATGCGGCCGCGGCGAGGGTCACGAGGCTGGCCACGAGGTTCGCGAGGACAAGCACCGGTTGGTGACGCATTATGACGGAGGCGAGGAAGGAGGGACCAGTAGCTGGACGGCGGTTGGGAGAGATGCGATCTTCATCTCAGCAGCCCGTCACGTCGCCGGCCCGGCCATTGGCTTTGTGTACAAAGGAGAGGCGAAGTGGAAGCCATCTGGCCGTGGTGGTCGGCGCTTTAGTTAATCCGAAAAGCGTGCTGTTACAACTGCCACCCGGGCGGTGAGTCTCTATCGATCGCTATCAGGTTCTGCCCATCAGTTGCCCGTGAAATCGTCACCTCCTACCAGCAGGCAATCTTTGTCCATTCTTTCAAAACCACCTACCCTTATCCTCTTCTTAGGCCCCCCACGCACTAAGCAACTCTCGCCTCTGTACGAGGCCACACTTGCGAAAGTTCAGGCGACCGTCAAACACCCCCACCGCCGCGATCAGCCATGGCGGCCGAGCAGAGAAAGCTGCTCGAGCAGCTCATGGGCAGTTCCTCGACCTCGCGTGACGCACAACTCTCGCTCGACGACGCCAAAGTCTGCCGCTCGCACATCGTCGGCACATGCCCTCACGATCTCTTTACCAACACCAAGCAGGACTTTGGTCCTTGCAGCAAGGTGCATTCCGAGGGTCTCAAGGCTGAGTTCGAGGCGCTCTCGGATCGCGAGAAGCAGAGACTTGGCTTCGAGTACGACTACGTTCGCGATCTTCACAAGTACATCGACGACTGCAACCGCCGCATCGACGCCGCTCAGAGACGTCTGGAGAAGACGCCCGAGGAAATACGACTGACTAACGATCTGGTAAGCGACCAGTAATGATTCCGCTGATGTGATTTTATTCGCTCTCTTTCCCTATCATCTCGATACTGAATCTCTGCCATCACCCCCAGCTGGAGGCCCTTGCCGACATAGAGGAAAATATGAAGGCTGGACTGCTTGAGCTCCGAGTCTACGGCGAGCAGGACCTCGTCTCCATCGCCCTCGACGAGTGGTTTCACCTTAAAAACCTGAGCCAGACAAAGATCGAAAAAGAACGCGAGCTGAAGGCACTCTCCGACACGTCGGGCCCTTCTGGTCACCAGAAGCTCCAAGTTTGCGACGTCTGCGGCGCCTACCTCAGCCGCCTCGACAATGATCGCCGACTGGCAGACCACTTCTACGGCAAGATGCACCTGGGCTACGCGCAGATGCGCAAGGCCTACGACTCATTCCCCAAGGATATGAAGAGCCGAGTGCGTCAGCAGCCTTCCATGATGATGGACGGAGACGGCTCTAGCGGCCCTCGCGGGCCTAAAGGATCGGGTGGTTTCAGGGGCTACAAGGGCGGCGGCAGGAATCATCGCAATGGCTAGGCGCAATCGCGATGATAAGGTGACGCTGGGACAAAATGGAGGCACGGAAATGATTTCGGCTTGGTGTTTTACGGGCAATGTTGTTTGACACGGAATGAAATACCCTTTTGACTTGTAACGTGTTTGCCTGCTGTATTCTTTTGGGTCATGGATCACGTACCTACTTGTGCGCGTCCAGCCGTCGCTGTTTCGAAAAACCCGTCCCTGAAGCCGATTATCTTTTCCCCCTCACGTAGCCATATGAGGCTTCAACCGCCATCATGACGGCTGTTCGTCTGGTCATGAAGAGTCTCTTCTCGAGTCTAGCGCCTCCATCTCGTCGTCCCACTTACTGCCAGCCGGAGGGGTCGGAAGGGGCGGTATAACCGACGCCTTGGCCGTCATCGTATCTATCTTCCTCCCGTCGGACGCTCCCGGAGGTAGCGCCGGAAACTCGTCGATGGTGAGAGCCGGTGCTGTAGCGTTGACTGTCTGAGGGTTCGACGCGGCGACATCTTTGCCCTGGCTAGAGGATGGATGAGCACTAGCTCGAGGAGGATGATGCCCTGATCCGCGGCCGCCAAATCGACGATCTTCGAGGAAGCGGTCAACGTCTGGTCGATCAGCGGCGTCTCCCCCCTGGCGGGGCCGAGAAAAGGCTGCCGAGGCAGCTCCCTTGATTCCCCTGACGCCGCCATGGGCACTCTTGAACCCTCTGCGGTCTTCTCCTTCTGTAACAGCAGTCTTGCCCTCATCCCAGCCTCCATCCTTTAAGCTCATAGCCTTGAGCTTCCTCTCGCGATTCCGTGCCCGCTCGTCATCGAGTTTCCGCCTATCTTCGTCGGCTCGGCGACGACGGACGGCCTCTTCAGCGCGACGACGACGGGCCTCCTCCATGCCACGCGCATACGAAGCCGCATGCTGTCTCTCGTCTTGCTCTGCCATCTGAAACTTGCGCGTCTGTTCGGCGGCTAGGAGCTTCATCTTCTCCATCTTGGCTGCCAGCTCTTCGTCCGTCAGCTTCTGCCGCGGGTTGGATCCGGACATGAGTCGCGCTTCAGCGTTGGCGGCTGTGTTTCGTGACGGCGTGCGAGGAGGCTTCTGCTGACGAGCGGAAGAGGAGGAAACATCGGAAACAACAGTCTCCCTCGGCGGTCGGCTGGCGACTGATGGGTCGGCAAAGATGGAAGAGGACATGTTTCGTGGCGGAGCAGGCGCCTCTTCTTGTTGTTGCTTCTCTTCGACAATGACGGCTGCGCTCACGACGGGCTCGACGTCATCGTAGAAGAGATCGTCGTCGGTGCGCCCGTGAAACTGTTCATCCATGGCGGGCGAAGTTACGACCCGTTGGTTGGTGATGAGAGATTGGCTAGAGACGGTTTACTGGAGCGAGGACGGGGTGGATGGAGGTGTACCAGTTAGCTGTGCTACTTGCACAGCCCATCCAATGAGGGGTGTTTCTTACTAGTAGAACAAAATTTACACCTCTAAAAATTACCTGCACAACACACGAATTGTAAGTTTGAACAGCTGCGGCACGTAGTGAGAGTCATGTATCAATTCGTTCGTTCTTGCAAAGTCCAAGTCCATCGTTTATCTTGAAGCAACCATCCAAACTCGAAGGCTTCCGTTTACTGGCCCAGCAAGTGTCCTTCTCCTTCTCCCTAATAGTCCGACGGGGGCGGCTGCGGCGGGACGTAGGGCTGCCGATACGGAGGCCGAGGCCGAGGCTGAGGTTGAGGTTGAGGTTGAGGAGGTTCGGGTTCAGGTTGACAGCAGGGGAATGCCGCGCAGAAAGAGTCGCATTCCAGTTTTCCCGCAAGACAGCACTGGGCAGCCAAAGACGCCTCGTCCTGTTCGATGGCGGGAGCGGCCAAGACGCCCATCACCAGGGCGAAGGCAACGGTGAAAGCCGCGGTCTTCATATTTGCTGCTGTAAAATAAAGGTTGGACTGAGAAGTAATCGTTGGAAGATGAGTCTGTATGTCGAAGCCGAAAGAGAAGAGCAACAGACAGGCAGATCGGTGTTATATATACCCAGTCCAGCTCTGCTTTTCCTGCACCGGCGCGTAGTTCAAGTAACGGCATGCCACGCGGTGTCTGCATATGACAAAGGGTCATAAAGGTGTGGAATCCCCTGCCTCTTGGTTCACAGGAATCTATAAGTCTCAGCTGCAATTTTGTGAGATAGGCAATCCAACAGGCTCAATCCATCCAGTTATCGACACAACTGAACAGCCGCTTAAGCGCTGAGCTGAGCACTGTCAAATCCTAATCCCAGAGACACTCTGTTTGTGCCAAGTGACTGATGTTATTTTTCTCCACACAATCGTAGTCTACCAGGAGCAGTCATGCTGTATGAGCACAACCGAGAACAAAATGTATCCCCCTGCCTGGATACACTAAGATGATTGACACGAGCTAGATTGGGTTCACTCCGGCTACGATCTCACTCACCCTCGAGTTAATGCCAGCACATGGCTTTAGCGTGGACTTGCGTAGTGTCTCAAACTTTGCTGAAGAATGCAGCTGCCTCGCTTGCTGGACTGGCTTGAGCTGCAAGACAAGCTTTGGCTCGACGGCTACCCCTAGCCACCCAGATTCCCAGACCTCTGCCACGCAACCCGGAAAGACATTGACACACGTGTCTGGGCTGTCTTGCACAGTTGAGGAGGGCGAAAGGCTCAACTCCGGCAGCGCTGCGTGAGATGAGGAAACGTACACACGAGAGAGAATGCCCTGGAAGAAAATTGCAAACATATCGACTCGCCTGATAGTGCACGTGGTGAGAACACTACCGGGAATAGAACGAAATATGAGACAGACTGCACCACCATGCGCTGCACTTCACAGCAAAACGTGATAATCTCGGAATTTGGATCTGACCCGACAGCATCCCCTCTAGACCAGCATTATGCGTTACGCGGAATGTTCCTGCCTGTCCACAACCCCCCTATTCGAACCGCTGCCGAAACTGCCAACACATCTGCTCCTCCGGCCTCTGGGCCAACCGCTTCATGTGAAGCGCCTGATCGAGGTTAAGCGCATTATCCGAAAGCGCAGAGTCAAATGCCATCTGCGCATACTTGACCGCTTGGGACCGCTGTCCCTCAGCGCAATACGAAAGCGCCGCGAAGCGATACGCCGCGCCGAGGAATCCAAAGAGACCTTCTTCCTTGTAGAGACTGAGGAGCTTCTCCGGCAACTCAGGACGGGCTATTTCGCGGGAAAGATTCCTATCCAGTTCGGAGATCTGAGCGAGTCGTGCATCGGATGCCGCGGTCAACGTTGCAGATCGGGTGCAGGCGTGGCAGGAGCAGTTGATGCCCCAGTTTGCCAGTTGCGAGACGCGCTTATCTCGCGGCTGGCTCACGTCAATGTAGGAGATTGTGATTTCGGTGCCGGGGTGGATGGTCGTGCTGGCAACTACATCCTGTGTGAGGGTGCGGGAGTTGAAGTAATACTCGGCGTTTGGACGACAGTCATGGTTGAGCCGCTGCCTCTTCGTTAGCAAACGGGTATCCCGAGTAAGACTTGTGCAGCATACAGCAATCTCTGGAAAGACGACAGAGAAGTTCTCGTCGTCAATGTCGGCCGCAAACGAATTTGTATTAACGCGATCGGTGATGGGATCCTGCCACAGTTGACCGTACAAGCCCCAAAACAGCATCTCCGTCTTGGAGGGCAGGTTAACGACGGCAGCATAGCGCTGTCCCTCTTGCACGCTATCCTGTTCAAATTCGAAACTATCCGAATCGAGAATCAAGATAGGCGTGCTAGAAAAGATGACATCGCCACGACGTAATGTCTTGTTGGCAATGAGACCTCGTCCCCGACCAGGCAACTCTCTCTCCTCGTACGGCGGCGACGAGTAATCGTTAACGTGGGACAAGATGCTTGAGTCGAGAAAGGCCGGCGTTTTGGCTATATATGCCGCACGCTCGGGTGTGGTGATGATAGAAATGCCGCGTCCATTGGCGAAAGACCTGTTGGCGTAGACACAAGTTGGAGATTCGTCGCCCAATTCTTGGGCGCAGTCACCCGTGTAAGACCACGGAGATGACGGCGAGGCAGCAGGGATAGGATCCTCGTTCAGTGGACTTTGTAAAGCTCCCGAGCTTAGTGGACGTTGAAGAATGCCGTCTAGCTGGGCCCAGCCGCGGCGAAGAGGAGACGAGGTGCACAGGTCTCCGAATTGTGACTCGAGGCAGCCAAAGGAGCGGGCAACGAAGAAGAAAACGACGCTGACGAGCGTTGACAAGGACGCCATGATCCCGCGCCGGTTGTCGGGGGAAGCTCTTGACAATAACAGCTCTTGCGACTGCCGCGAGCAGTGGTGACGCAAAGATCAAACTAGATCCGGGAAAATCAAGAGAAGGGAAAAGACGGGCATTTAAGTTCCTATTCTGATCGCGTTGTTTGACGGCACCAACCCGCCGCTCCCAACCGAAACGATGGACAAGAGACGGACTCTTTGGTCCCGGACCCGAGGTCAATGCCATGGCGGCTTTTGCCATGAAATCGAGAGTCCATATAGGCCAATCCAAGCCCCTTTACCTTTGTCCCTGAAACACGACCTCGTGCCTCTATTGTAGCAAAGGCTTTTCCCCGGGGGTCCGCATTCGTTGATCTGCTAGTTTGGAGTATCCGCCGCCTACGTTATGGTAGGGGTCTCCTAGTGGCGAACGGACCCTTACCATCTTCTCTCTCGGTAGGTATTTGATCAAGTGGCGCTTGAAGCCGAACTGGAGTTTGCGCTCGGACTGTAGCAGTCTGGAAACAGTTGGAGGGGTGCTTCTGCCGCGGCAGGGCGGGCAGGGCAATTCAGGTCTATCGCGGGACGTGTTGGTGATTGAGCGGTTGAGAGGCAAATGTCGTCGCAAGCTGTTCAGGGTCGGCAGGGCGGGGAGAGAAGTGAAGGCAGGGGATTTAAAAGTAGTCGCCTTCGCACGTAGTTATTCCAAGTTTGAGGGGTGGAGTATGTACAGCTAGGTGCGGAAAATTGATTCAATAGTCTACGAGATCCGTCCGTTATAGTGAACTAGTTGGTGTAGGAAAAGTAGGGCGAAACGGCCAACCTTCGACTATATTGAAAATCTGTTGGTTGTTTCAACTACAGTTGACAAAAAAGGAGTTTGATTATGGCAGAGGGCATACTTAAGCTATGCTCAGCCAAAAACATCACGTCTCCTCCGGTACTGGGAATCGAACCCAGGGCTGCTCGGTGAGAGCGAGCGATGTTAGCCACTACACCATACCGGACTAGTCCAACGACTCAAAGAATACTATTCTTTTCTATGTTGCTTGGGATCAAGCCTTACCTTGTCTCAGTGCTGACTGATCTTGTGATGAGGCGCGCTCTACTACTCCCTGCCAGGTGCCCTTGGGAGAAAATTTCCAGCCGACGGGCACTGGTAGGCACGACCGTACATAATGGACCACAGTGGGTTACCAAATTCTCACACGAGTTCTGCGCACAGTGACATAATCGGTGGTCGAAATTATTTTGGATATGTAGGAGAAAGCGGGTGAGTGGTACTTGCAGCCTCGGCCCTTTCAGCTGCATCAACCCCGCGGCGGGGCAGCCTTTTTCCCATCAGCGAGCTGTCATCAGCAGTCATCAATCAGCTGGCCCAATCTTTGTTTCTGTGATGCGCGTCATTCTTTTTTCTCTGACTCCTCTTATATTGACTCTGCGTCCCAACTGGTTTAGTTTTTCTCGTCTCGCTCTTGAACTGTCGTCCAAATTCTCCCTGCCTTGTCCTGTCTATACTCTCCATATTATCCATCGCCTTTCTCGCGCGCGCTCTCCCTGCTGCTTCAGCTGATCCCAAACGTCACTTCGTCTCTCCAGTCCAGCGAGCCTCGCTTCACCGCCAACACCCCCCACCCCCCCCCCCC
>LAZP02000310.1:0-24287 GCA_001272575.2 Ophiocordyceps unilateralis | reverse complement strand
GAAAAAAAAAAAGGGGGGGGGGGAGAGAGAGAGAGAGAGAGAGAGAGAGAGAGAGAGAGAGAGAGAGGGCCAAGGGCATATAGAGGACGAGACACGAGTTCACTCACGTCGAGACTCGCATACTCGTCCAAGGCACTCAGCCATTGATCCTCGGTGAAGCCCTTTGCGATGACGCGCTCCTTGACCTTGCGCATGCTCAGCTCGACGCCCAGCTCGTCGTCGTCGTCGTCATCAACATCGTCCGGAAGGCAGGCACCCGAGTCGGCGAGGGCCTTGACCAAGTTGTAGATGCGGCTGCTGGCATTGACGCCGCGACGAGGCCCGCTCGTCTCGGCATTGAGGCTCTCCTTGCTAGCCTCGATGAGGCGCAGCGCCTCGTCGACGTCGTCGTGCGAGACCTGATTGCTGAAGCGCAGGCGAGCGAGGGCCTGGGCGAGACGAACGACGCCGAGGAGGGTACGGGGCGTCGTGTGGGTGAACTGCTTCCCCTTCTTCTCGGCGCGCCTCTGCTGCTCGCGCAGGCGGACGTACGTCTTGATCATGTAGTCGGATACGGACTCGGGCACGACGGGCCGGTAGGTGCGGGCCTGGGCCACGTACGACCGCACCTCGTGCGGGCTCAGGACGACGTCGTCCGGGCCGAGGTCCGGGTGGCGGCCGTGGGTGTGGACGTAGGCCACGTGCTTGGCCAGCTGCTCGTCCGAGTCGCGCGAGGGCGTGTCGAGGAGGAGGAAGAGGACGTCGAAGCGGGAGAGGAGGGCGGCGGGAAGGTTGATGTTCTCGACGGGCGAGATTCGCGGGTTATACCGTCCGTAGACGGGGTTGGCGGCCGCCAGGATCGAGGTGCGGGCGTTGAGCGTCGTCGAGATGCCGGCCTTGGAGATGGAGATGGTCTGCTGCTCCATGACCTCGTGGATGGCGGTGCGGTCGTTGTCGTCCATCTTGTCGAACTCGTCGATGCAGCAGATGCCGTTGTCGGCCAGGACGAGGGCGCCGCCTTCGAGTATCATCTCGTCGGTGACGGGATCGCGCATCACGGCCGCCGTCAGGCCGACGCCGCTGCTTCCTCGGCCCGACGTGTAGACGCCTCGAGGGGCCACCTTGGAGATGTACTTGAGGAGCTGCGACTTGGCGACTCCGGGATCGCCCATGAGGCAGACGTTGATGTCGCCGCGGATCTTCATGCCGTCGCCCATCTCCTTGGACACGCCGCCGATGAGCAGCAGCAGCAGCGCCTTCTTGACGTCCAGGTGACCGTAGATCTCGGGCGCGATGGACTTGGCCAGCAGCTCGTACACTTGGCCGCTGACCCTGTATCTGTCGATGCGCCGCACCAGCCGCGCGTCGACATTCATGTCGCTGTAAGCCTTCTTGTGCTGGTGCACGTGGTGAGCCTCGAGGTAGGTGTCGGTCAGCAGGCCGGCCTTGATGGCCTTGAAGCCGGTGTAGGGGATGGGCAGGAAGATGCCGGCCATGTCGACCACGTCGCCCGGGTTGACCCTGCGGACGAGGCTGCCATAGCAGTAGATGGTCAGGGAACGGGGAATCTGGCCGATCGGCACCTGTTCCGTCATCTCCTGCACCTTGACCTCCTGGAAGGGCAGAAACTTGGAGGCCCTCGTCGACGAGTTCAGCTGGCCCTTGGACTGGTTCTTCTTGCATTCCTCCGACGGGCACACCGTCAAGGGCCCGTACTGCTTGTCGGTGATGGGCTGGAAGATCTCACAGCCGCACCGCTCGCACGTGTAGGCGCTGACCTGGACCATGGGCTTGACGTCGGAAACGCGCGTGACGATGCACCTCACCGTGATGAGCTTGCCGATGTGATCGCCGCGCACCTGTCGCACCGCGAGCGGCTTGACCGGATCGTCTGCCGTGCTCGAACGAGGCTTGAAGACGAGCGTGTAGCGTCGGATGAGCTCGGCCGGGAACTTGTCCTCGGTCATGGTGGGATCCTGCTCGGCCGCCTCTTGCTGCTCTCGGTTGCGAGCCTCTCTTCGTGCCATCAAGACGTCGAGCACGTCGTCCTTGAAGCTGCGTCTCCGTCAGCGTCGAGTCGTCCGTCGGCTGCGCCGCACCCACCTGACGTCGATGCTCGTCGGTGGCATGACGCTGTCTACAGCTTTGGACAGGATCTCAACGTAATGCTTGGCGTTGTTCTCGATACTTTCGACCAGCTTGAGGCTATCGTCTCGTTGCTCCTCCTCCCACTTGAAGAGGCGTCAGTCCGGGAAACGGGGCATGAGGGGGACGGGGTATGAGCCGTCAGATGCTGGCACGTACCGCGGCCAGGTCGTCGAGCTGGATCATGACCTCGTTGATTTTGCGATCCGCCAGTTCCTGCATCATCTCCTTGTATACATGTCGTGGCGCCGAACGTTGCTCCTTGCGACGAGGCCCGGCGCCGTTGTTGTCATCATGCATCAGTTCATCGTCGTCGCTGAGGTCGTCATCGTCGATGGTGATGTCACCTATAGCGGTGGTTATGGTGTGTTCGGGAGATGTCTTGAAGCTATTGAGGAAATCCTCAAACGCCCCTGCGACACCTTGTCAGAAATCAAGGCAAGAGACGGACGGGAGAAGGGGGAATGAAAGCCAACTTTGCTGTGCCTGGTAATTGACAGGCGCCTTGAACTCGCGAAGCGCCATAGTGCAGGGTGTCGAGGTTTCAGACGACGCCTACTGTGAGGTTGGTGAAAGCTGCGAGGGATGATGCTGAGGGAAGCAGTTTACCGCGGCGAGGCTGAGGAGAGAGGAAGGGCAGAAGAGCACGGACGCGACTTTTCGCGTCACGCGCGCGCCAGCCACAAGACGCGACTTTAAGTAGGAGGCTTTCGCCAAAGCACGTGCCTTTGTGTGGCGCAGCACCGCCTTTTGTACATCCATTGTGGCGCCTCGGCTATACGAACTGCCGACTTCCGGAGCTGACGGGTTTCGAGAGCACGTGCAACTTAGACGAGGAGGCTCGGCTCGGCATCACATTGTGAGTCCTGGTCCATTTCTCTGCGACATGGACATGCAACTCCATCGCGGCACCTCGCGCTGCATCGCGAGCGGCATCTCCTTCGCCAGTCGTTCGCTATGGCCTCTGGGAAGCACCCAACGTCCGCTTCAGCTGAGCTGACTCTCGTCCATCTCAAGAATTGCCTGCTTAACCTCCCTCCGTCGCTCGTCTCGCTCCTTGTCAACGTCAACACGGTAAGCCGTCTATCTTTCACCGCTCGCCGGACCTTGTCTCACCCGTGCCGCAGCCTGTGCAGAATGTCGTCGTCGAGCTTGGCTTCAAGTCGCCGACTGCCTCGGTCTTCCTAGGATGGACCGGCATGCCCAGCAAGAGGAGAGCGGCGGCGCCCGTCAGTCGTCAAGGAATCATGGGCTCCAGAGGCGCGACGCGAGATCAGGAGACGCAACTTGTCGAGATAGACGCCGCCCTGGCCCATGCTCTGGGCCTTTCTGACGGCCAAAAGGTGACGGCCACGCTGCATGTCGATCCGCCCATAGCCCACACCGTCAACATCGAGCCCCTGACTGCCGAAGACTGGGAAATGATTGAGCTTCATGCAAGCTTTCTCGAGCTAAACCTCCAGTCGCAGGTCCGGGCTCTCCCGAATCCCGCCTACGCGCCCGACGGTAACAAGCCTGTTCCGCCTCACGCCCTGACTCTGCACTTGTCTCCGACCTCGTCTGCAAACATCAGGGTGCTCTCAATCGAGCCCGCGTTACCGCCGGATGCCCCCTTTGCCAAGATGTCTCCCAATGCCGAGGTCATTGTTGCTCCCAAGATGAGGGCCAAGAACTCGCATAGCAGCGGCGATCACCGCAGCGTCGCGAGCACGTCCAAGTCGAGACGCAGCGGTGGCAGCGGTGCCCGCAAACGAGGCGCCAAGGAGGAGCCGACGTTTCTTCGCCCCGTCGACAGGGCAGCGTGCAGTCAATGGTTTGACGACGGCCCGGTCTGCTTGGACCTTGGCGTCTGGATCGACCGTGACCTCTTGTCGAAGTCCTTTCGAGGCGTTAGCTACGTCGTGGTAGACGTCATTCGGCCTGCCGGGCTGCGAGAGCCTCAGCCTGAAGGGGCGTCGGATCCTACCACCGCCGTCGCTCCGTCCAAGGTAGTGGCCAGGCTCAAGCCATGGGACGATGCGCCCAACGGCCAGACCGCAGCCCTGTCTTCGCCTCTCTGCTCCGCCCTCGGCTGCTGCGGCATCGTAGGAGGCGTCGTCAAGATACAGGCGGCTCCGCAGCAGTTGCAACAGGGCCTCGTGCAGCGTATCAGGGTCCTCCCCTTCGACGTTGGGTCAAAGCTAAGCGAAGGGCTGAGGTTGGGCGGCGAGACCAGGGCTGAACAGGAAGAGTCGGCCGGGAGGTTTCGGCAGATGTATTCCGCATCCAGTGATACTCAGGGGTTGCTTCAGGGGCCCATTACCGACGGCATGGTTGTCGGACTTTTCGATGGACTAGAGGCGCCACAAGGTTGGGCTGGTGCCGTCGTCGAGTTCGAGTACCGGTCGGACGTGACGCTTCAGGACAAGGGCAAAGATGCCGTCTCATGGATGACAAGCTTGGACCCCAAGATGGCTGTCGACTTTCAACAGCCGCAACCCAGACCGTCGTGGATGGCCAGTTCGGACCAGTCTGAGCTGCAATCGGCCGGCTCGACCTTGATAGGCATCGATTCTCTGCTCGACAGCCTACAGACACACCTTTCACACATGTCATCGGTGCTACTAACCGGTACCATGGGGTCGGGGAAGACGTCGGTAGCAAAGCAGCTGGCCAAGAGGTTGCGCCAAGAGAGCCTGTTCTACACCATTTACTTTTCCTGCCGCAATCTGGCCGCCGAGGAATCCAGCATGTCCACCATCAAGGAGACACTTGGCCGCATTTTCATGTCCGCCGGCTGGGGAGCCAGGCTCGGCGGCCAGGCTCTCGTTGTATTAGACGACCTCGATAAGCTGTGTCCCGCCGAGACGGAGCTGGAGGTGGGCAATGACAACGGCCGGAGCCGACAAGTGAGCGAGACGATTCGATCGGTGACGAGACGGTTTTGCAGTGGCGGCGGTGTCGTCCTTCTCGTCACGGCCGAAGGAAAAGACGCGATGAACAACGTCTTCGTGAGCGGCCACCTTGTCCGAGAAATCATCGAGTTGCGGGCCCCGGACAAAGACGCGAGACGGAGCGTTTTGGAGTCCCTGGCCAAGCAGTACGTGATTGACGACGGGCCGAGCAGCGACAACAGTCGGCCCCCGACAGCGGACGGCAGCGTGTTTGCCGGGGACGACAACCACTGGATGCATGGCTCGGAGCAGCCTCGGACCAGGTCCGGGCCGGACGGCTTCGTGCTCGACCCAGATCTTGACCTCCTAGACGTTGCCGGCTCGACCGACGGCTACATGCCCGGAGATCTCGAGGTGCTGGTGTCGCGGGCCAGAAACGAGGCCATCATCCGCTCCATCGGTGAGTCGCCAGACCAGGCCGCCCTTCGTCTCAGCCAGCGAGATTTCGAAAAGGCGCGAAAGGGCTTCACGCCGGCGTCTCTGCGCAATGTGCCTCTGCAGAGCTCGACAACGACGTTCGACTCTATTGGAGGCCTGCACGAGACGCGCAGGATGCTGCTGGAAACGCTCGAGTATCCGACAAAGTACGGGCCCATCTTCGCCCAGTGCCCCCTCCGGCTGCGGTCGGGACTGCTTCTCTACGGCTATCCCGGCTGCGGCAAGACGCTGCTCGCCAGCGCTGTGGCGGGCCAGTGCGGCCTCAACTTCATCAGCGTCAAGGGGCCCGAGATCCTGAACAAGTATATCGGCGCCTCGGAGAAGAGCGTGCGGGATTTGTTTGATCGCGCTCAGGCAGCCAAGCCCTGCGTTCTCTTCTTCGACGAGTTCGACTCGATTGCCCCCAAGAGGGGACACGACTCGACGGGCGTCACTGATCGGGTCGTGAACCAGCTCCTGACCCAGATGGATGGCGCCGAGGGCCTCTCGGGCGTCTACGTTCTCGCCGCCACCTCTCGCCCTGATCTCATTGATCCGGCCCTGCTGCGTCCGGGGCGCTTGGACAAGTCCCTTCTGTGCGACATGCCGTCCGTCCATGATCGCGTCGACATCCTCGCCTCGTTGCTTCACAAGGTCCGGCTGTCAGGGGAGCCGTCCGAGACGCGTACACTGTTGACGGACGTGGCAAATCGGACCACGGGCTTCTCCGGAGCCGATCTTCAAGCCCTGGTGTCCAACGCCCAGCTCGAGGCCATCCATGACGTTCTCGACGCAGCCACGTCCCGGGGTGCCATCGGCCAGCAGCAGCGGGACGCACACTCGCCGCCTTCCTCGTCTCCGAGCTTCGTCCAGTTCCGCTACGGCAGCGGTCCGTCGGCGGCGGCGGACGACACCGTTCCGCGGAGTGCGTCCGCCGCTCTCATCCAGGAGGCGGCCATGGCGTCCAAGCTGGAGCACATCAGGCTGGCGCGCAAGAGGGCCAAGCAGGCCCGGACAGGCCCGGACACGGCGGCTTCGGCAAACAAGGACGAGGGCCAGCAGGCAGACGTGGTTATCGAGTGGCGCCACCTCAACAAGGCTCTGGAGAAGACGAGGGCCAGCATCAGCGCCGACGAGAGGAGGCGGCTACAGAGAATCTACCTCGAATTCGTAGAGGGACGGAGCGGGCAGCTCAAGGACGGACAGGGCAGCATGGAGATTGGAGGGAGGAGCAGTCTAATGTAGCCGCCACCGGGTCCTACAGAGCGAGTGTAACTGTTTCGTCATGGATCCATCCGTTGGCGCTCGTATTACAACGGTTTCGGCTCGTCCCGCGCCAGGTCCTGGACCAACGACAGCATCTTGTCATGTATGTCGGCCTGGGCAGCCACCAAGCCCCGGTTACGGCTCAGATGCCTCCCAGCCGTAAAGTCGATGGCCTTGCCGTCGAGATCGGTGACACGGCCTCCGACCTCGGTGTAGATGAGCTGGGCCCCGGCATGATCCCAGATACAAGACTTTTCCTCGGGCGAAGACGCGATGCGTACCAGGACGTGACCGCCGCCGATGACGAGAGCGGCGTACCTGACGTGCGAGGACCAGACGTCAGTGCCGGGGAAGGGAGCGCCGAGAGCGGCGGCGAGTCGGCGCATGACGTCGCGACCCGTCGAAGCGCCAATGGCACAATCCACGATGTGCAGACGGTCGATGCTGGCGGGGGGCTCGAGCCGTTCAAGCCGACGGGGGACGAGAGCGTCGTCGGGAGAGGAAAGCTTGATGACGTTGGTGCCCTGACCCCTGACGGCGGAGAGCATGATGCCGAGGCCGTCGGCTTCGACGATGGACTCGTGGACAGCACCCTTTTGGAGCTTCAGATTCGGACAGGCGATGACGCCGACGACTTCTTTGCCGTCCTCGACGAGGGCAAGCGAGACGGCATACTGCTCGCCGCGGAGAAAAGCAGCGGTGCCATCGATGGGATCCATAGCCCAGAAGCGACCCTTGGGACCACCGTCGGCCCTTCCGCCAAGATCGATGAGGTCGAGCATAGCATCGATCGAAGGCCTAGCCTCATCGTCGCCACAGGCAGCCGAAAAGAGGTCGTAGACGCGTCGCCTAAGACCGTCGTCCCTCCGCAGCACAGACGAGTCCTCCTCGCCCACCACGGCGTCGTCTGGGAAGGCGCGGCGGACGAGGTGCGTGAGGAGAGCCTGGGCGGCAAAGTCGGCCACCGTCACCGGCGACGAGTCCTCCTTTGATATCTCGGATACCGAAGAGAGCACGCGCTTGGTGAGCTGGGCGGCCCTCACCACGGCCGCCTCGCCCACTTGTCGCTCGCGGTGCCAGGCCGCGGGCGCGGACATGACGGGCCGGACGCGGTGTTTTCTCTCGGCTTGAAGCTTAGGGAGACGCTGAGTCTTATGATGCTGCTCGTTCCGGCGGCGTTTGATGGAATGGTGTCTATAGATGAAGAAGAAGTCGATTTGTGGTGATTCGCATGCAAGTATCCAGATGCAATATTCGGTTTAGTCGACTACCTACCTACCTAGGTGGAGATATGATTGGTAGGAGGAGGGGCGCGCCTGTCATCTATCCGCAGTATGCAGCTACCAAGGCACAGCAAATAACTACAGCCTCGAGGCTCACAGCCTCACAACCTCACAACCTCAAAGCCTCAAAGCCTCACAACCTCACCAGCGTCTATACAGGCGTCGACCCATACCATGTACAGCTTCTTTTCCCTCCTGAAATCGTGAATGTGTTATAACCCTCTGGCCCTATCACGAAACTCCCCATGCAAAACTGAGCGACCTGTGTGTATTCCGCAGCTGTGTATGATGAAGCCCACGAGCTGGCTGTATATACACATCCATCCCGTCCGTCCCAAACATACCACAATGAGCTGGACCCGTCGCGCTTTCTGCGCGTCGGTAGCTGGCTTTCGCTAGCAGCGGCTATACATAGAACCCACGCTCTCACAGATCGCTCCATCCCTTTCACAACTCGACTTCCATCCTCTCGGCTGTCCCATGACGTGATAGCTTCTATGCCCCGTCGCCTCGCCAAGACGGCTGCACTCCTTTGAGCTCCACACGCTGAAACACTGACTGGCGTGGCAGACACGGCCACGCAGACAAGCAAAATGCAAACGTAACAGGAAAACAATGGGAGAGGTAAACGCATCTGTGGTCCGGACCACCTTCGCTGCCAGACCCTTCCGCAGCGTTTGTGCCTCTCATGCAGATTGGGGTATGTATGTGCTCTCAAATGCCCACGCCGTGAAACAATTATCCCCCAGTCTTGTAACAAACACCATCTGATGCGTAAAATCTGCAGCCCAAAATATTCCGAGTCAGCGGCTCGCGCCTTCGTCGGGCCGCGCAGAGTCCGACCTGGCGTCCCGGCCGGCTTGGCGAGCATCCAGCGTGCGATACATGTTGCCCAGCCGCTGTCCGGTCACACTCTTGCTGGTGTCGTCCACTGGCCAGAGAGCTGCCAAAAAGTTCCTGCAAGGCGGTCAGTCAGTATATCATATTCAGTCACTGATTCGTCTCGTCCAGCCACACTCACCAAAAGTTGCTCTTCATCTCCTCGTCACCCGCAGAGTGGGAAAACTTCTGGTCGAGGAAGCGGCCGATAATCAGGAGCTCATCGCCAAATATGTTTGCTCGCTCCTTGCTCGACTTCACCGCCTCTTTCGTCGTTGCCAGGATCCGCTCAAAGTTTGCGCGGACCGGCTTCAGCAGGAACCAGATCATGGCGTCGTTATCCTTGACCCGCTGATCCTTGTTGTCGCCTATGCGCCGGAGCTCATCGAGCCGCCGAACGGCGTTAGACCTGCGCTCGTCCAGCTGCCGGGCCTCTTGTTGGTCTCGGTCCCGGTGAGTGGAGCGGTCGTCGCGGCGATGGTCGTCTCGGCGGTGGTCATCGCGACGGTGATCGTCTCTGCGGTAATCGTCTCGGCGGTGGTCATCTCGGCGGTAATCGTCTCGGCGGTGATCGTCTCGGCGGTAATCATCTCTGCGGTGGTCATCTCGGCGGTAATCATCCCGTCGATGATCATCGCGGCGGCTGTCGTCTCGCCGGTAGTCGTCGCGGCGATCGTCGCGATAGTCTTCACGGTGGTCGTCGCGGTGGCGATGCCTGTCGCGGTAAGACTCGTCTTCATCGCGAGGACGCCGTTTCTCCATCCGCTCTCGATCGTCTCCGTGCGAGCTCAAACGACGTCCGTCGTCCCCGCGACGATGCTTGGGGCTGCGGCCATCCTCGTACGCAACGTGCTTGCGCTTGAAGTCGAGCCGAGAGGAACCGCGATCATCGGGATAGTGGTTGCGTGGCCGAAGCGGCTCGCTATGGGACAGATCTCGTTCCCGCTCACGCTCCCGATCGCGCTGCTTCTTGGCGACGTGAGGTGCCGGCGAAGCCGTGCCGCTTCCGCGGTGTCCATTCGCCAGGTGATGCTTCTTATTGTTCCGGTGGTGGTTGTCCACGGCCTTCTGCGTGGCGCGATCGCTCGAGTGCTTCGACTGCAGCACCGAGAGAAGGTATTCCGAGCGGCGGACCAAATGTACGGCACCGGGAGCCTTGAGCCTGTCGTTGGCTTTGGACCGTTCCTCCTTCTTGCCCACCCTGTGCTCTTCGAGAAACAGTTTGTCGGCCATCTCCAGCATCGGATCATCCCGAATCTGCACCCAAGCACCGAAGCCGTGTCTGTCGATGCCGACAAGAAGCATGGCATCTTCCCTGGCGCCCCAAGGGCAGCTGTAATTGGTTCCTTTGGTGGCGTCGGGCAGGCGGAACGACCGCCAGTCGGACTGGCTCCGGATCGCCTGCCGGAGCTGCTGGAGCTGTTGGGGCCGCTCGATTGCCGTCTCCGCGTTGATCTTCTTCAACTCTCCAAAGTCAATCAAGACGGCTTTCCTGTCCTTCTTCGTCAGGGCCCTGCCCATCTTCTTCTCTTCCTCGGCCAGCTTGCTATTGTTCTCGTCTACAGCTTGTTTGGCAGCCTCGATGAAGTCGTCGAGCACCGACTTGACAAACTCGGGATCTCTTTCGGCCAGCTTGGCCTCTTGGATGATGTCGTCGCTGCGATCATCCATGGATCCATACCGGAAGTAGGCCTTGATGAGATTGCGCTGCTCCTTGTCATTGAGCGGCCGTTTCGGATCTGCCATGAGGGCTCGCTGCTCGTCCTCTTCCTGCTGTTGCTCCCGCTGGCGTTTCTTGAGCCGATCTGCGCGCTCGTTCTCTTTGCCGCGGTTCTTCATAGTAGCCCGTCGGGGCGCGCTCTCGGCAGCGACCTTGGCCACGTACTCCTCGTGCTGCCGCGTGTCTTCCTCGGCCTTGATCTCCGCGAGCTTGTCGGCGGGGATGATCTGATCCCAGTCAAGATTGATATCGTCCACCTTGACATCGGTGATCTGCATGAAGCTATCCCAGTCGATGCCGCCACTGCTGAGGTTGATCTTGTCGTCCACCTTGGTCTTGGTGACTTCAGCGTTTTCCAGGATTGAGTCAATGTCAAGCTGCTCCAGCCGCTCCTGGTTGCCACTCTGTTCAAACATCTTGGACGAACGCATCTTCAACACCAGCTGGATGTCCTCCGAGGACGAGGGGCCGTCTGTCTTGAGGCCCTTCATGTTAAGCTTCTCTTGGAATGCCGCTTTGCCATCGTCCGTGACGCCCGCCTGAATCGTCAGGTACTCAAGGAGTAGCTTGTTCCGCGCCCGCTCCAGAACCTCCTCTTCAACCGTCTCTTTGGAGACAAGCCGGTAGATGTTGACGGGCCGTTTTTGTCCGATCCGGTGAGCCCTCGCCATGGCCTGTAGGTCAGCCTGAGGATTCCAGTCCGAGTCGAAGATGATTACAGTGTCGGCAGTCATGAGATTGATGCCTAGGCCACCGGCTCGGGTGGACAGGAGAAAGCAAAAGTCGTCACTGTCTTCGGCATTGAAGTGATTGATGGCCATTCGGCGAGGGCCCGCCGCAATGGTTCCGTCCAGACGCTGGAACTTGTACCCTCTGAGCGAGAGATAGTCGCCCAGAATGTCGAGCATTTTAACCATCTGGCTGAAGATTAGGACACGGTGATCGTCCTTTCTCAATTTTGACAAGAGCTGGTCCAGGAGCATCATCTTGCCGCTGCTTGCGATCAGTCCTTTGATTTGATCTTCGCGACGTACGCTGCCCGCCAGCACGCGCTCCTCTGCGCCGGGAAACATGTAAGGGTGGTTGCTGATCTTCTTCAGCTCCATCATGATGTTGAGCAGCGAGTTCTTGTGGCCACCGGTGGCGTCGCAAAGAGCAGCGTAGTTTCTCGTGAGAATGTTCTTGTAGTACTCCAGCTGGACGTCTGAGAGCTCGACACGGATAATCTTTTCCGTTTTGGGAGGCAGATCCGACTCTACCGTCTCCTTTGTTCTCCGTAAAATGTAGGGCGCAATGGCCGTGTGAAGTTCCTGGAGCTTCTCCTGGACATCGACGGCAGACAGGGAGTCCAAGTCTTCGTCGATGTTGACCTTGCCAGGGTTCAGAAAGTCGAGCAAGGCCGAAAGCTCCGCCAGATTGTTCTGAATCGGCGTGCCCGTGATCAGGACCTTGCAGGGCACGCCGAAGCTCAACAGCCTCGAGTACAGCTGGGACTCCCGGTTCTTGAGACGATGGGCCTCGTCGACAGCCAGTGCTTGCCACTTGATGGTCTGAAGAAACTGCCAGTCTAGCAGAATGAACTCGTACGACGTCACCAAGACGTTGAACTTGGGCTTCTTGGGGTTGCCTCCGACCATCAACTCATTCTCACGAATGATGTTGCGTGACTCTTCAGGGCCGAGGTAGACGACGTAGTTGAGATCGGGAGCCCAGGTGTTGAAGGTGTCGCACCATGCGGGGATGACACTGAGCGGCGCGACCACGAGTGAGGGGCCCTCCTGGCGGCGGTCGTTGCGCAACCAACTGAGAAAGGACACCGTCTGGACGGTTTTGCCCAGGCCCATCTCGTCGGCGAGAATCACGTTGTTGCCTCGGGTCCAGTTAAGACACAGAAAGTTGAGGCCCTTGAGTTGGAACTGACGAAGCTCGCCGCCCTGGATGTAGTCGGGCTGCTTCTCTAGCTTGGTCATTCTCGAGCGCGTCTCCAGACTGGTCTCCCGACGGTCAGACTGCCATGATCTAGACGCTCGATCCAGGTACTGGTCAATCTTATCCTGGAAGCTTGCGCTGATTTCCGAGGCACGCTCCCAGGTGCATTCTTCGTATGTCAGGCCCTTCCACTTGACAAAGTACTCGGTTTCCTCGTCTCCATCACGGACAGCGACGACCCGTTCGACTTTCGTGTAGTCCTCGAAGGCCTCCTCGACCCGCTCTCGGTCAAGGAAGAACTGCTCCTTGCTTTCGGGAGGGACATCATCACCAAATCGAATATCGAGTTCTTGCTCCACAACCTTGCGAAAGTAGTTTTCGACTTTGCGAAAGCCCCGGACATTGCGCAAAGCCTCGATCGTCTCCCAAGTATCGTGTATGTGAGACTTGCCCTGCCACTTGATGAAGTACTCGAAGTCGAGGCGGCTCGAATCGTACTGCATGTCCAGTCCATCCCTGACCCGGTGCCGGACGACCTTTTCGACGTAGGGGGAGTCATCCACGTAGTCAGCGACATAGTAGGCACCAACCTGCTCCAAATCCTCCTCGTCCTCAAAATCGCTCTCCTCGTAGGCGCCCTGCTGTACTTGCTGAGCGGCACGGCGGTTGGACCATCTCTTCTCGGCAAGTGCGAGGGCGGGCTGCGACTCCCGTTGCTGCCTCGCCTTCTTCTGCTGGCTCTTTGCTCGAGCTCCTCCGTAGACGTCGGAATCGGAATCAGACCCATTGTTGCTAGACGGTTGCAGAGCAGGTGTGCACCTCTTCGAAGCTGGAGTCGTCTTGTTAGTCGAAGCTCGAAGCTTGCGCGCGGCAAACGGAGCTTTCGACCTACAGGGGTGCGACTGGTTGACACGGCGGCGCTTGGCCTGCCGACGCGTTGTAGGCTCAACGTCGGAGTCAGAGTCGTCGGATTCAACCTGATAGTTGTTTAGCGACAAGCTCTGCGAAACGGGCGTCGGGAGAGGATGAACACGTACAAGCTTGCGCACTTCCCTGGCTCGGGTCTGCGTTCTTCACATCAGCAGCCATCCTGATGGTGATGGGTTTGTGGGAAAGTTCTTACGCTTCGTCGTAGGCCATACAACGCCGGGTTCGCCTTGATAAATTCCTCTTCGGCGACGGGGGATTTGCGCTTGGGCGGCCGGGATGAGTCGATGGAGCTTTCATGAACTTGGCCACTGCCGTCGTCGTGCTGGGAAGGGGCGCTATCTTGCATCTCAAAGTCGGCATCGTCAGACGCGTCGGCACGGCTCGAAGCTTGATTGCTCGGCGACATGGCTTGGTGCTGGTTGAAGTGATCCGAAGCCTCGCCATTATGTTCCTCGGCGACGGAGGGCGACGAGTGGTCCGCAGCGGGACTCTGTGCGTTGGGGAGAGGAGTACGGGTATGGCCACTTTCAGGAGCTGTGGACGAGCTCATGGCATCTTCGGGAGACGGATGTCCGTTGACAGAACCCCCCTCGGTAGGGGTGGACATGATGACGGCTTTCGCGAATCGGGCTGGCTAGAGACGACAGCGTTAGCAACGGTTCTTGAGGTCTGCAACGGTCGTGGCAGCTCTGTTCCGGTAGAGCGATGTTTGCGACACGAGAAACGGCAGTAACGCGTGGCAGCGATGCCAAACAATGGAGAAATGCCGGCCGGAGCATAAGACGATGAAAATGCGATGGCGAGGCTGAGCGTGATGGGAGAAGCGATTGCGGACCAATGCAGGGCAGGAGCACCGAAACAAAAGGTACAGAACCATCAGTGGCATCGGCGGCCATCGATTTCATCGAGCAGATGGACCGACGAGGCCGGAGAGGGCCGGCCGAGCAGCTATAGCGATGCCACGGGCGTCGAGGTCGAGGCTGAAGCCGGCCAAAGGTGGCAGGGCAAACGAGTGACGACGGCAGCGGGAAGCAAAAGCAGAAGCAGACACTTACAGACTCATTCGCAGACGAGACCAACGAAACCAAAATCGTCCGAAGGGACGCTGGGACGGGAAGGTTATGTAGGAATAAGGTCGATGATGGTGTGCGGCAACAAGATGTTGAGGGTGGGTTGAAGGCTGTGAAGGGACAGGGCGGGAATGGCACAGAAAAGGACTGGTGGAGAGAGAAGGCAGGGAACTGAGGTCGGGCGAAGGTTCCGGGGCTTGTCGAGCGCGGCGGTACTTGCAGGTACCCCGTTTTGGTTGGCGCTGAACACGCACGCAGCCCGCACGTAGCCCGCACTCAGCGCTCTTAGGCCAGCGAGCGACACTGTCCCAGGGGCGGGCGCAGGCACGTGGGGGGCTCGACCGAGGCTAGAAACGAGGTACTTACAGCTACATGTATGTTTTTACAGCCGCTCGCCCAATTCTGAGGGCTCACGTGATGACATCGTACAGTGGCTGTATGTGTGTTGCGGATTCGGCGGAAAGAGTTTCTGTAAGAGCACACTCAGTCTTTTTCAGCCTCCGGGCAGTGGCATCTACATAGGTAGTTTAATCGAGGTTGCAGCATGGCATCATCGACATCTCGCAAAACCTGTGCTGCATGATGAAGACGCTGCCGGCGCCAACGTTGCTTTTTTGTGGACAATGCCCCAACGTCTGCGTCAATACCGACGGTTTGCTTCGATTCACGGACCGGCACTGTGCTGTGTCTGATGAAGAAATAAGAACCGGCAATAGAGCGTTGTGACTGGGTCAATAGCACCGACTGGGCATTGTTCGTCAAAACTGTGCGGCCCACACAGCTGTCCCATTGGCTGTTGATGATTACCTATTGTTGACGGGCGACGCTGGGAGGGGAGGTCTATCTATATCTATGAATTGCTTCCCCCAAGGGAGTGCATCTGTCGATACAATACATTACTCCTCATCACTGCTGGAAGCCAAGTTTGCTCTCAAAGACTTGACGCGTGGCAGATTCGCAAACAACTCTCTACTAGTAGGTACCCACGACCATCGACGGTGCGCTCCCCGTGCCTCGTGGTAGGGCTCGTCCCCCGGCGGCTTAGCCGTCCCTGTCAGCGACAGATAGATAGTGGTCATCCTAATCCCAAGTACCGTCTCTCACGAAATTCGCGCTGACTCTACCTTGTACCCTCTCGTGCCCTAACGGTAGCACCTCCGGGGCTGCCCCTCCTTGCTGCCCCGCCAAATGGACGATTCACAAAGCGGCAAAATTTGATGACCACGTAGTACATGTCAATAACTCCATCATCCTTTTGGGCCTCAAATTTGCTCTCCCCGCCATCCGCCGCTTCTACGAGCTCCTCGCGTCGCGTGCTGGAATCTTCGTCACCTGCACGTGGCCGCCCGAATCGCCCACCATGTCGGACAAGCTTACTCGGTATGTTGGATTGTGGCGGATTCGAGTGATTTAGACTGAAGCCGGCCTCCGCAGCATCGCCATCGTCAATAGCGACAAGGTTGGCCTCCTCATCATGCTCTCTCCTCGAACGATGACCTGACACGTGCTTTGCCCGCAGTGTCGCCCTCGCAAGTGTCGCCAGGAGTGCAAGAAATCATGCCCCGTGGTCCGCAGCGGCAAGCTCTGCATCGAAGTCTCCCCCGACTCCCGCATCGCCTTCCTCTCCGAGTCGCTCTGCATCGGCTGCGGTATCTGCGTGAAAAAATGTCCGTTTGACGCCATCACCATCATCAACCTGCCAACCAACCTCGAGGATCAGGTCACCCACCGCTATGGACCCAATAGCTTCAAGCTTCACCGTCTACCCACGCCCCGACCGGGTCAGGTTCTTGGCTTGGTCGGCACCAACGGTATCGGCAAGAGTACTGCCTTGAAAGTTCTCAGCGGCAAGCTGAAGCCCAACCTCGGCCGTCACGATAACCCTCCGGACTGGGAAGATGTCATCAAGCACTTCCGAGGCTCCGAGCTTCAAAGTCCGTCTTTCACCTCGTTGTGCTTCAGCATTTCGCGTTGCTAACATTGCTTAGACTACTTCACTAAGCTTCTCGAGGACGATCTCAAGGCTGTAGTCAAGCCGCAATATGTCGATCAGATCCCCAAAGCAGTCCGCGGCCCGGAGAAAAGCGTTCGAGCTCTTCTCGAGAGCCGAGCCTCCCTCGGCAACGCAAAAGAGGTCACTGAGATCCTGGAGCTGAACCACATCATGGATCGAGACATATCGCTTCTCTCTGGTGGCGAGCTTCAGCGGTTTGCCATCGGCACCGTGTGCGTTCAAAAGGCCGATGTATACATGTTTGACGAACCGTCGTCCTATCTCGACGTCAAGCAAAGGTTGAGCGCGGCCCAAATCATCCGCTCTCTCCTACGTGATGATGACTACGTCATCGTCGTTGAGCACGACTTGTCGGTTCTCGACTATCTGTCCGACTACATATGCGTCCTGTACGGCCAGCCCGCCGTCTACGGCGTCGTCACTCTGCCTCACTCCGTCCGCGAAGGCATCAACATCTTCCTGGACGGACACATCCCGACGGAGAACCTGAGATTCCGCGACGAGTCTCTGACGTTTCGCATCGCCGAGGGCACGGATGACTTCGCCATTGACAAGTCCCGTGCCTTCAATTACCCGACCATGGAGAAGAAGCTCGGCAACTTCAAGTTACGGATCGACGCCGGAGAATTCACCGACTCGGAGATCATTGTCATGATGGGCGAGAACGGGACGGGCAAGACGACCTTCTGCCGCCTTCTGGCAGGCGCCCTCAAGCCTGACACCAAGGCCAGCGTTCCCGAGATGAGGATCAGCATGAAGCCTCAGACCATTACCCCCAAGTTTGAGGGTACCGTCCGCCAGCTCTTCTTCAAAAAGATTAAGCAGGCCTTCTTGAACCCCCAGTTCCAGACGGATGTAGTAAAGCCTCTCAAGCTGGAAGACTTCATCGACCAAGAAGTCAAGAACCTGTCCGGCGGTGAGTTGCAGCGCGTGGCCATTGTCCTCGCCCTCGGCATGCCCGCCGATATTTACCTCATCGACGAGCCGTCGGCCTACCTCGATTCGGAGCAGCGTATCATCGCCTCGCGCGTTATCAAGCGCTTCATCATGCATTCCAAGAAGACCGCATTCGTCGTCGAGCACGACTTCATCATGGCCACATATCTCGCCGACCGGGTCATCGTCTTTGATGGCAAGCCCGGCATCGACGCCCACGCAAACAAGCCCGAGTCCCTCCTGACCGGATGCAATAGTTTCCTGCGCAGCCTCGACGTGACCTTCCGTCGCGATCCCACCAATTTCCGTCCTCGCATCAACAAGCAGGGCTCTCAGCTCGACCAGGAGCAGAAGCTGAACGGCAACTTTGTGAGTCATCATTTTTGGGGCACTCCCTGCCTTCCAACACAAACCCTCCCCAGTTCGCAAGGGCTGACGCTGTCTCCGTAGTTCTTCCTGGAGGACAACCCGGACAAGAGCTCTTGAAAAGGGCGACGCCAAGCACGACAAGGTACACGGCGAACGTGGCGCACGCCCCGCCACTCTGAAGCCGGCTTCGCAAGCGAAGCCTGGCTGCGGCCAGTGCCTTGACCTGGGCGAACAGGAGAGCGGCGTCGGCGAGGACGACGATCCGGACGAGTGGCATTGGTGACGGCGGTCTGATCCCTGATTTCCGATTCTGCGGAAGTCTCGTTTCGCGTGAAGATGTCGGCCGTTGACTATCTTTCAAAGAGTGGGAAGCGAATTGCTCGCGCAAAGACGAGATCCGCGGATCGAGGGGATTGGTTGGAACAGTCATGGCCTCCGTCAGCTTCCTAACCTCGCGGGAAGCTTCCAAAGAGAGCCACGTGGTTGTCATGGTACTATAGCACAATATACGGATTGTCGACATCAACCCTAGCTGAAAGCTAACACGGCACATGAGAGGGGGCAACCATCGAGTGATAAAAAAGATGCTCTCCTCTGCTTCGTTCACCATTTTAGGGTACTTAATACCTAGCATAGGCTGTGTGTATAGGATCCTCACTTGAGAAATCCCACGCTGCCGTGACGATCGGACACACCGGCGAGCCGTAGCCGCCCTCGCGTCCGAAATTCTGACGATTTCTCCTCCGCCCGTCCGAATCCAGTACATAAAGGAAATACCACCAGATCGCTGCCCACTTGGTCGAGCCTCTCCATAGGGGAGATGCTGACTCTCAGCCGAAGGGAACCAGTTTCCAGTCGTGAACAAAACTCAAAGGAACACACCATCCACTCAAGACGTCTGTGTGTGAAAGTGTCAGCGCTCCTCATTTTCACGCCTTCGACCGCCGACGGCGGGGCGCAGCAAGCCTCCGCATCACTCCTCGATCTCGCCTTCTTCGCTTCCGCTCCTGACGTCCACCACCTGTCTGGCCGGCAACGGAGAGCGGTTTCGCTTTTGCTGCGGCGTCCGCTCACGAGACCCCTCTTTCTTGAGTCTCTGTTAAAATGTGTCAGTGAGGCCAGACTTGAATAGTAATGTGCAATGGAAATCGTGCCTTGGAGTCTCTCTGTTCGCGGCGAGAAAATCCTTCATCCTCGTCAGGGCGACGGCGTCGGGAGGCTGGAGCCGCCGAGGGTCCTTCGTCTCCGTAGTTGAGCTCGTCGACAGAGCGGGAGTCCACGGGGCGACGGAAAGTCCGCTCACGGTCGTCGTCGCGCTCTCGGCGCTCGCGGGCAAAAACTCCGTCGTCGCTGCGACGGGGACGAGCGTAACGATCGTATCCGCGGTCTCGCTCCCGGTAGTCACGGTCGCGCTCGCGTCGCGGCGGCGGGCTAAGCCGCGCGCGATCACCAGCCGACAACACGTTCTCGGCCATGGCTGACTTGCGATGGTTTCGCTCTCTCTCGGCAACGGCCCGACGTCTGTCATCCTCGTAGGGATCCGGCTCCGGGCTGCGGCTGCGTCGCGAAGAACGTCCGCCGCGATGAGATCTTTCGCCTCTGGACCGATCCCTAGTACGGCGAGGCATGTCTCGTTCGCTGGAAACGCGGTTGTTCCTTCGCTGGTCTCGCTCGTGTTCCTCATCCGCCCTCTCCCTCATGCGGCGCATGTGCTTGTCGAAAGCATATCGAACAGCTTCCTCGGAGCCGACGGCCTGGAACTCGGGCAGCTGGGATAGACGAGGACGTACGACTTCCCAGGTGTCTCCCAGCTTGATGGGCGGATCAATGTGCTTCATGTGTGAGCGTAGGTCTTCGAGCGCGTGGCGCTGGTGGCGATCGAGCTGGCGATCATCCTCTCGTTTGGCAGCCCGCCTCTCGCGAAGCTGAGACAAACCATGAGTTACATGGTTGAACAGCGAATGGATGTGAAGCTTACCCGTTCAAAAATGTGCCGCAAAGTGGCCTCGTCGATACTGGCCGTGCGGCGATCATCTCTCATGACAGAAAAAAACTCCTCGAAGGGGGTTTGCGGTGCAAGGTCAAATTGTTTGTCCTTGACGATGGACGATCAGCTCCAAGATTGGAAAGGAAAGAGATTAAGACAAAGGAAACCAAAAGAAACATAAGGAAACATGGTCAGAGGCTTACTTCAAGGACATCGACGACGACGTTTCGGGGACCACGCAGTGCGCGTTCCTCCTCCGCGACCATATCCCAGAAGAGCTCCATTGGAGTGGAACCTTCTTGTCCCAACAAATTGTCGTAACGCTCGTCTTCGGCAAAGAGGTGAAAGACCGAACTCCACTTGGAGTTGGCCTTGATGTGACCGTCTCGACGAAGTTCGGCCAAAAGACCTTTGAATGCATCTCTGTTGCGGCGCTCACGACGAGACCTCATCTTCTTATCATGCTGTATCTTTTCGTTGAGGATACGCTCGAGCGACCTAACGTGGTCTTGAAACTTAAGCAAGACGTCACTTTTGGTCAAGGCCTGATACTTGGAATCATCCTGCGTGGCGGTAGAGATGATATTTTTTCCTTCGGACCAGCGCGTGTAGGCATTGATGTCGAGTTTGGGAAGCAGGTCCCTGATGGCATCGAGCGCCGCCTTTCGCTGGGCGGTCTGCTCTTCCTTGTGTTTTTTCTTGAGTTCGGCGATATACTCGTCAAATAGCTGGCGGCGCTCGTTTTCGTCGTCAGTAGAGCGAAAATGAGTCTCGCCTTCGAGCATGGGCCGAGCCGTCTTCCAACGGGTATAGTGCTTGATCTCTGGGTGACGCTTAAACATGGTTTGAAAGTCGGCTCGAAGCTTTGCAAATCTCTCTTGAGCCCGCTCCTTCTCATGGACAACCACGTCATGGCAGTACTTGTCAAAGGCCTCCCTTCGGGCCTTGGGCTTCTTAATGGCGCGGAACTGGGGGTCCTTGGCCAGCTCTATGATAGTCTGCTCCCAGGTCCAGTCGGGCTGGACGCCATGACGACGGAGTGCTTTGGTGAAGGCAGCCACGGCCTCCTCCTGAGTTGCGTAGTCGGGGACGTTGTCAGTGGCGGGCACGAAAGCCCGCGCCAACTGGCGTTGGTCGGGCAACGAGTCACGCGGGCCGCGTCCTGGCTCGCGGTAGCCCTGACGGCCGACACCATGGGCAGGGCCATGCGGTGCAGACGGGGCAAAAGAGCTTCGGTTTTCGGCAGTGCCGAGAGCGTTTTTGAAGATTTCAGGCATCTCCCACGAGCTCTGCTTCGTCTCGGTATTGTACCAGTACTTTCTTCCGCCCTCAGCGGTATACTCCTTCCATGGCTGGTTGGCGAGAGCGCGCTGGAGGAAAGAAAAAAAACAAAGTCAGCAAACAGCTCGGCAGTGAGGCAGCGATGGGAACCAACCTCGGCGCCGGTCATCAAGTCTTCAGGCTTAGTCCACTGAGTGACTTTGGTGACGGAGTTGTAAAAATAGACTCGGCCGTCAGGCGTTTGATGTTCTCTCCATGGCGAGGTGGGCGGCCCGCCTTGGGGGGGGCCTGGGAAGCCGTTCATGATGACGAGTTCGCCAGGCGATGAAATGTTTGAAGGAAGGGAACAGTGGAAAAGAATAAGATGCTTATGCTTGTGCTTGTTCTTGTGCTCGTGCTTGCGCTTGTGTTTGTGCTAGAGACGGACGGGGGAGAAGAGAGGGAGGCAGAGGAAGGCAGCCGGGTTGAGGCGGCCACAAGAAAATGTGAGGAGGGAAGGAAACGCAAGGCTGCGTGGAGGAGAAGAGGGGAAAAAGAGGCACAGCAGAGGGAGATACCTGACAGCTGCCAACGGCGAGGTACTAGAAGCACGGACCACACAGTATGGACTCTTTCCCCGCCCATCTTGACTCGGCGCCTGAGGTATCTACAGCAGCACGTGATGGGCGGTCCTATGCTGGCGACTTGGGCTCAAGGTACCGAGTAAAGGATATCGACAGAGTTTAGAATGAGATGGTATTCAGCCGCAAGAAACTGCTGTTTGAGCTTCGAAATAGTGATTGTTGTCTAGCTACTGAAACAGTCTTTATAGTCCTTAACAAGAAACTTATTTCTTTGCTTCATTATCTGACGAGACGTGCGAATTCTTTCATGACGGGATCGCGACAAGGCTTGATTACGAAAGAAGCCGATGCCGTCTCCACGTGTTTCTCGAAGCCCGCCGGGCGGCCTCGATGCTAGACTGAAAAGCAGGGGACCTGCAACTGCCGGCAAATCCCACCCAACGCCAGGTACCGTTTTTCTTTACCTGGCCATCCACGGGCAGACTGACCTCGCCATGCTCTTAACACGGAAATCCGCGCTGCCCTCAAGGAGAAGCCCAAGCCATACAGTGCGATGAAAGCTCCCAAGCCTCTCCCCGAGTCGCTGCCACGATGAACGACCACAGCGCCACTCCGGCCGAGGGCCCGACTCCGGATCTCATCTCTTCGAGCTTCATTGAGCAGTCCTACCTAACCTACATCATCCCTTTTCAGACGGATCTGGATCTGAAAGGGGCCTTCGACAGCATTGACGTGACCAAATCCTTTCCGGACTCTGTCAAACAACGAGAAAGTCTCTTCTTCGGTTCGTGCTGCCCCCTTCGTCATATCCAACGGCAACAAGGAAAGCTAACAGGCCTAACTAGACGAAACGGTCCATGTATTCCTCCTTCTCAAGACACCCTGGCGGCAGGATGACGACCTGCGAGCCCAGTTTCGTCGGCTCAGCATCTCTTTGGAGGCTCGAGTCGTCAACGGCAGCGTGCCCGGTCGGGACTCGGTGCCTGCCGAGGAGACGATATATGCCGGCAAAGTGCAGCATGTGAGCGAGTCCTTTGTCACCGTCGACGACCAGCACCAGGCCGAATCAGAAGACGCAAAAGGCCGGCATATCTATGTCGTCTGGAGGTTGTCCGTCTTCCTCGCCCGGCCGCGAGCTCGGCCACTGTCTCCGTCCGTCATCTTCTCCGCCTCGGCAAGCGTCAGTCCAGTAGTGAACTCGAAGCCGGAGTCTCGTGATGCCGGCTATCTCCCGAGCGGCCTTCCGGCGAGCATCAACCTGCTCGAGTCCTTTTCCAACGACCTGTCCCTCGGACATGTCAAGCCCCGTCTGTCCGCGTCTCGGGTGTCCAGAGTGGGCCACGTGATGAAGAGGCAGGGCGATTCGGTAGCGCAGATTCGGGCTTTGCAGCAGCTCAGGATGCCCGTCTTCCCGGCCCTGCACACGAGGATCCGATTCTCGCGACCCAACACGGCTCCTCCCAGCCCCGCCATCGTGGCCCTCCTGGAGATTGACTTTACATCTCACTTCGACACCGAGATCCTTTTGGACGACATCAGCCTGCTCACACCAGACGGCAGCATCGAAAAGCTCAACGACGAGGCCGCCATGAGACTTCCCCTGGCCTGCGTCTCCCACGACAACGTCACCTTTCTCTACATCATCAAGCCTCACCAGCTCGAAGGCGGTGCCCACAAGACGATTCCCGGAGACCTGGAAATCTGCATCACGGCCTCGGTCCAGGTCGAACCAGGCCTGTGCGTGCCGCGGCTCGTCATGGCCTGGCACGCCGCCCTCGACTTCACCAAGCCCGTCAACCCCAGCTTCGCCGCGTCCGTCGACACGGGCATCCAGCGCTCCCACCGCCCCTCGCAGCTCTCCATCGGGAGCAACAACAGCGCGGCAGCCGCTACCCCCTCCACCGTCGCTCCCTTCGCGACTCCCGCCACAGGCCTTGCCGGCCAGCCAGACTCCCTCCTAGGCATGGACACCCACGCCACACGGACCGAGGCCGCCGTCCAGGACCTCGGCATCACCATGTCCTTCGCCGGCCCCTCGGACCCGATACATGCCGGCGACGTCTTCTCCTGGACCGTCCACGTCGTCAACCGGTCCGACGACAGGACGGCCCGCCCCTCACGCAAGCTCGCACTCGTCGCCATCCCCCGACGGCGACGCAACGACGTCCGCCCGCTGAGGCCGCCCTCGACCGCCTCCCGGCGCCGCGGCGAAGTCGAGGTCGCCGACGCCGTCCTGGATGATAACATCCTCCACGCCATGCAGCGTAGCTCCGCCGTCGATGTCGCCGAGGTCGTCTGCCTCAGCGCGGACACCCGCGTCGGACCTTTGGGACCTGGTGCCTGTCACGTCGCGGAGCTGCAGTTCCTGGCGCTGCGCGAGGGCATCGTCGGCGTCGAGGCCATCCGCGTCGTCGATGTGAATTCCCAAGAGCACGTCGATATTCGGGACCTTCCCACTATTGTCGTAGAGCCCGCGGCCGGTAGACCTTTTATTCGTTCCGTACCTGTATCCGGCTATACCTAGAATAGTGTTCCACGACCTCGAGATAATCTGATATCTGCAGGCATCAATTCAAATATATATAT
>LAZP02000031.1:35035-69159 GCA_001272575.2 Ophiocordyceps unilateralis | reverse complement strand
AAGAAAAGAAAAGAAAAAAGAGGCGTGGTGCTTGCACTATAGGATCGTAACGAAGCTCGGGCCAAGCCCTGGGCCAAAGTAGCTAAAAGTGCAAAGAAAGAAATTCTTGGAGCTTGAACCCAGTCTCTCCCTCTCCTTCTCGATTAAGTTTGGGCACGAGATGGCAGGGAACTTGTATTCGTGATGAGAAGAGGTGCGGCATATGGCATCCAGGGCCTTGGCGTTCAAACCCATTTTTCTAGCTGACCTGACGTGATGAGTTGCTTATTTTTCCAGCTGACCTGACGTGATGAGTTGCTTTATGGGGCCGGCATAGTTTTTATTATTCCGTCTACTTTCGCGACCTATATAGATGGCTGTCTCTCCCGTCTTGGTGACGCAAACAAGCCCATCCAACCTAGGTTTCAACTATCGACCTGTCGTCTTTCTTTTCTACTGATCCGATTCAGCAACCTTTTGTCTCTTTCAAAAAGCTCTGAGGCGGAAATAGTATTAGAAGATGCTCTTCGGAATCTCCGTCCTCCTCGCTTTCCCTTTGGCAGCCATCGGTGCATTCTACCCCACCCGTATGGAGACGTACAAAAAATGCTGTCAACTTCGCTTCTTCGCATCTTGTCACATCCGGGCTAAGTTCCACACGGAAACTAGGGCTTACGCCGTCTCTGCCGATGACGGGTGTACAAATCTATCTATTCCCGGCGTCCACTGGCTCTGTGTCGACTGGAGCCGCAAAAGGGCACATTACAGGAAGCCCTCGGACCCTGTGAAATACTGTCTTAAACAGGACTTGTACGAAATGTGTGGAAGCAGTCGTGTTTCGGTGTCGTCATGCACCAAGCACTACTGGAAAGAAGTGCCATGTACCTGGTGAGAGAGCGGCGTGATGAAGTAGGCGGATATAATATTTGCTGCATGAAACCATCGGAAATCATGGTCACGGAACATATGTACCGACGTCTTCTGTGAGCAGCACATGCCATTCTATAGAGTATAGGGAATATAAACTCAGTCACTTTAAGTGCATCTCTACCTAATATTATTACTCCTACGTACTTCGCGTTGGGATGTAAATGTCTTTTACGTCGTGGGTTAAACGGATGAATCTTCTACTATCGTTGTACTTTGAGGGCTTTGTCAACTAGAGGGGGATTCTCTTATTGAAACGTGGAAGGCCGGAAAACTGCACTTGAGCAACACAGCCAGCACCGTCGTAAGGCTGTCCGCAAAAGAAACCCATCTCTCAGTGGTGTTTGGAAGCCGTTGAGTCATTCGTTTTCTTTCTCACAAGAGCGCATCATTCAGAAGAACGAAGCACCCAGAGCCAAGCAGTTCACAATGAAACGGAAGACTTTCACTTTTGCTTGGTTGACGTCGCATGACGGACACTTCCCACGTGGGCCGAACACGTAATCGGCGGCTTATCACGCCGGAACCCACCCGGATAATCAAATATCCTTGTCCGTTGCCGAAACCTAGGTAGGTAACCTCGGACTCAAAATGCTCTCGAGAGCTAAAGAAAGTGTATCACGCCTTTTTTCCACCCGCATCGTCGCGTCGCCTCCAGCCCGCCATGACGCGTCGTCTGCCGTGGAAGGCAAACGAAGAAGATGGCGAAATCCCTTCCGATGCTTCATCTCGGACCAAGCCGCAGAGGCCTCGGCTCTCGCCGCGCCGTTCCGAAGCCTTGGACGGGGGAAGACGCCATGTCGTTCGCAGTCCTTCGACTTCGCCACCGCCCGAACCGCCCCAGCAAAATCAATTTATGAGGTCGGCAGATTACGGCTATCGCATGGTGGAAGACGAGTTGTTGCGTACCGCCCAGCTTTTTACCGTACACCTTCATCGGGCCGAGTACGAGCGGCTCAAGGCGCAAGCCAAGGCCCAGCACGCCGCCACCATTCGCGAGATCGAGCGTCCCGTCGTCGGTGACATGTCTACGTCCGCTCGCTTACGCGCTGCCGTTTTCAGTCGCGCCGCCCGTCATCGCGCCGTCTTGACGCCTTCGCCGCCTTCTCCCGAGTCGGTAGAGCCAGTTGCGACGGGTCTGCGCCGTCTGATGGATAGCCCGCGTGCCGAGACGCGCTTCATCTCGTCTACTTGTCCGCCTCTGCACTCAACCACCCGCGCCGCCGCAGGCTTTCACCGCCCTTCCGTCAACGCGCATGGCTCGCGCCGAGACGCCCCGTCGCCGCCGTCTACGGCTTCACCCAGCGCCGCCGAGATATCCCCGAGCCGACCCCATCTCACCGCACGGCGCGCGCCGTCGATGCTGTCGGCAACCGCGCCGCGCTCCCAGCTGGCCGCGCGTTCCTTGCCGTCGACGGCTCAGCCCGATCCGCCTGTCGCAAATAAACGTGCCCGCCGTGCTGTCGAAGCGGTAGCCAACGAGCCAGACGACGCGCGAAACCATGATGACGGCGTGGGTCGCGCGAGCGTTAGCTCCGAGCAGGATGTCTCAGATGACGATCCGTTCAATATTAAACGGCGCAGGATACAGCGACACAAATCTAGAGACAAGCTGCGTAAGCATCGAGACGAAAAGCCATTGCCAGACACGATACCGTCGTTCTTATGAAGACGGACGCCCATCGCGTCGGCCTAAATGCATCGCCAGCCCCGCGCTTCGACATGTGACACCAACACGCACCTCAACGACAGCATCTTCTTCACTTGAACATGATAGATTGACTACGGATCAGCCACCGTGAGTTCCTCGAAATCATCCAGTAGCTCTTCCATATTCACCCGCGGTACGCCGTCGTCCCCGAAATCTTCCTCCGTTTCCGTCGTGCTCATCTCGTCTGCCTTCTTCTCGCTCTTGTACAAGGCCAAGGCTGCACGAAGCTCCTCGTCCTCCTCGACGTCTCGCAGGAACATCTCGTACTCGCGATCCATGCGATCCTGATCCGCCTTCTTCGGCAGCAGCTCGCCTTCATCCTTATCCATGCGCTTGAGTTTCCAGTGGCGCCGGCGGTTTCTCTGGCGACGGGGGTAGTGCTTCTTGACCAAGACGACGTCCGGGATGGTCGAGGAATATGTGCTGGACTCCTCGATGGCCTCAAATTCGGCGTTGTTGAACATGGTCCCCGTCAGCATGTACCCCATGACCGAGTCGCCGGTATGCAGATGGCCGAGATGGGTCCTTGTGAAATACGTCTTGTCGTTGACGCCGAGGTCGGATGCCCGGGCAACCGTTACTTCGGCGAGCACCCACTTCCCTCTTCGGGTGGCCGTCCGCTCAACATCCATGACGATGAACTCGACCAGCTCGCGCACATCCGCCAGGGACGCAAACGGGGCGCGCCAATAGACGGGGCCGCTGATGTCGGTAGTCTGCAGGGTTTGGGGGTCGAGCAGGTAGACTGAGGTGCCAATCTTGTAGCACAAGACGAGCGGTGAGATGTTGCCGCATCGCTTGGCGAGCTTGACGGGCATGGCGACCAGGTCGTCTCTGCAGATGGGGATCAACTCGGCCGAGTATGTAAACTTGAACGACTTTTTGGACGTGTGGATGTCCTGAGATATCAGCTCCTGCGATGCCTTGACCTTGACGGGCACCACCGAATTCAGAAAATCGATAAACTTGTCTGCCTGGTTTCTTTGGGAAAAGAAAAAGTCGATGCCATCCTTGGCCTCCTTGATGTTAAGCGTGTCGCGGTGAGCGCCGTGCTTCATGATGAGCTGCTCGAGAAACAGAAAGGTGCGTTTGTGAAGAACCTTTTGCCGCACCTGAACGCAGGCCCTCCAGACGTTGGCGGTGTACGACTTGGCACAGTCCGGACACTGCTGCGTCGCCACAACGTAGACGACCTCGAAACTCTGCTGCAGTAGCATGCCGTCCTGGACCGAGTCCTGGATGGTGATTTTGACCTTGATGCGGCGCGAGTGGGGCTCCGTCCATATAAAGGCGGCGTCGACGATGCGAACCTTGTTGAGGCCACGAAGCTTCTTGAGGCACAGGGCCAGTAGTTCGCGGGACTCGGGCATGGCCACGACCCAGCTCGTAGGCGGCATCAGCCATCGGTCGCAGTCGCGGCAGAAGTTGAGCGTCGCCTCGCGCTGAACGCCCTGAGAGATGTCGACGGTAAGCTTGACGCAGGCAAAGCACAGGGCGCCTGTTGAAGTCGTCCCGTCGATCGGAGCGCCGCAGTTGCAACAGAGGATACTGCCGAGAAGACGTCAACTCGGAAGGGGTCAAAGCGAGGCCCTGTCATACGTACGTTGCACCTGTCTGCTGCGGCAAGCCCTCGATGGCCACGGGGGCCTCGTCAATATCCATGGACATGCTGATGGGCGGTGGAGGAAGAGGATCGGGGAGAGAGAGAGGATAGGTGAATGGGTAACAAGTATGAGTGACTCCGACGTGGGTGGTGGCCGACGGAGGCAAACAGAGGCAGAAAAAGATCGGAAAATTGTCCCGCCCCGCTGCTTGATAAGCC
The DNA here is from genome assembly GCA_001272575.2 of Ophiocordyceps unilateralis. Taxonomy (NCBI): domain Eukaryota; kingdom Fungi; phylum Ascomycota; class Sordariomycetes; order Hypocreales; family Ophiocordycipitaceae; genus Ophiocordyceps; species Ophiocordyceps unilateralis. Next base: position 64,720 of record LAZP02000031.1, on the reverse strand, counting down.
CTTATCGCGCACAGATTACAAAACTTTACAGGTGCTGCAGCGTCACGTGATCATCAAAGAGCTGGTGAAGAACAAGGGAAGGGCGAGGCTAGAATATTTTGCTCAGGACTCTGGTGACGTGTTCGGGCTGTTCCTCGTCGTCAGCCGGCTTCTTGACTTGCGGCACCTGCTTAAAGGTCCGAGTCCTTTCCGGGGGAGCGTCATCGGCGCCTCTCGCTTCACCTTCACCCTTCCGCTTCTTCGCCTTGGCCTGTATGCCATCCAGCATCTTGGCCCTCTCGACGTTCCTGACAAACTCCTTATTCTCTTTCGTCGCCTTTCGAATCTCGGCACGCATGCGACTCGTGCGCTCGGCGTTCTCAGCGGCTATCTGCTGTGTGAGATGATGCCACTTGAAGCCCTTGAGATAGACGAGGTTCCAGATGTCGTCGTGGTAGTAGCTGCGCTTCTTGCCGCCAATGATTTGCGCATTTAGCAGTTCGCAAGCGGCCTTGGCGTCTTTCTTGCGGACGAACTCAACCCAGCCTTCGGTGTAGAGAGGTTTCTTGTTCCCGCCAGCGCGTAATCGCCGTTTACGGGACGCCGAGTCCTCGGGCGCCAGGAACATGCGGTTGATGGTGCCGTAGGGCTCCAGCAGGGAACGCATCTTGGCGGGTTTCATGAACGGTGGCACCCTGGAGATGAAGACGACGCCGGATTTCTTGATGGCCTTGTCGGAAACGACGAGGTTTTTCCTCGTCGGCTTGGTAATGTCGGGGAGGTCCGCGTCGGGCTTGAGGTCGGAGGCTTTCTTCGCCTGGCCTCTCAATTCGTCTTTTCCCTGCGGTGATGTGCGATGCCTCTTTGCATCGGCCGTGTTGCCCTCCGGCTCGCTTGCTTCCCCCTCAGAAGCGCCCGCAGCCTCCTCAAGCTCGCTCTCAGCATCGTCGTGTTGGTGGATGACCGTCATCTTGCGGCGTTTCGCAGGCCGGGCGCCGCCCTTGATGAGGTCATCATCGGAGCTCAGGCCAGCGGCGTCTTCGCTGTCGGATACGTCGAGAAATTCGTTTCGCTTAGGCGGTGTCATGGTGCGGTCTGGCCGAGGGGTGGGAGAGTTGCAGAGGTTGGAAGCCGGCCGGGAAGAAAAGTTGATGCTGTTATCGATAAGGGGAAGCCACCGGAGCACAGTACGAGGAGGGGAAAAAAAAACGCGCCTGTCGCCGCTGGTCGAAGCCACGGTCACGGCGCTGGGCAGGTCGAGCGGATCGGAAATTCATAGCGGCCACTTGCTTGCCTGCACCTACCTACAAGTCACAACATGGCAACAGCAGGATTGATGCCTGTCACTGGTAGTACAGCCGGCATCGCCGCCCGTCTCTGGCCTCTCGGCGCCGTGGCGGAGCCTAAAAAGTACGTGGGGCAGCAGCCGATTCGCCTCCTCTTCCCTCCTCGTCACGCTCTCTCGCCACCAGACAGACAGCTCACAAGGCAGCTTCACCAGACGCTTCACACGTCACAGCTTACGAGACAGCCCTCCAGACAGCTCTCACGACAGGTTGTGAGACAGCTCGCGACACATTCATCCCCCATGTCTGTCGAAGTCGTCACCACCATCTCCCCGTCCACCAACGAGCCCATTCTCACCCGCAATGGCGTCTCGCCCACCGACCTCGATTCCATGCTCAAAATGTCTTGCGAGGCCTTTGACCGCTTTCGCAAGACGAGCCTCGCGGACCGCCAGCGCATCGTCAAGAGCTTCCTCAAGGGCCTCTCCGATCACGAGGCAGAGCTCGCGGAGGAGGTGACGACGCAGATGGGTCGACCTATCGCCTTCGCCGCCAAGGAAGTGTCCACGGCAGTCAAGCGTGGCGAGTACATGCTCAAGATCAGCGACGAGGCGCTCCAGGACACGCCGGGAGAGTCCGAAAAGGGCTTCCGTCGCTTCATCCGCAAGCTGCCCGTCGGGCCGGTGCTCGTCATCTTTGCTTGGAATGTGCGTGGCCTAGCTCTCCCGCGTCGAACGACTTGTCTTGTCACCGGTCTGCTAACCAGCATCGTTGTTTCAGTATCCCTATCTGACTCTGGTCAACTCACTGATACCAGCAATATTGGCGGGCAATTCGGTCATCCTGAAGCCGTCGCCTCAGACGCCCACTGTGGCGGAGCGAGTGGCGGACCTCTTCCGGGAGTCGGGTTTGCCCGAAGGTGTCGTGCAGCACTTCCACTGCGGGTCGCCCAGCGTCATGGAGACGGTCGTTCGAGACCCGCGCGTGGCCCTCATCTGCTTCACTGGCTCCGTGGCCGGCGGACTCTCGGTGCAAAAGGCCGCGGCGGACCGTGTCGTCAACGTCGGCCTCGAGCTCGGCGGCAAGGACCCAGCCTACGTCAGGGATGACGTCGACATCGACTGGGCGGCCGAGGAGATTGTCGACGGCGCCGTCTTCAACTCGGGCCAGAGCTGCTGCTCCGTAGAGCGTGTGTACGTGGCAGCCAAGATACACGACGCCTTTGTCCAGGCTGTGCAAAAGGTGCTCCGGGGCTACAAGTTGGGCGATCCGTCGGACAAGGCGACGCACGTCGGACCCGTCGTCTCGCGGCGGGCGAAGCAGACTATTGAGGAGCACGTCTCGGACGCGCTGGCCAAAGGAGCCCGGGACGCCACGCCGGACAACGAGAGCTTCAGCAGCGCGCCGGCCAAGGGTAACTATGTGAAGCCGACGCTGCTGACAGGCGTCGATCACAGCATGAGGGTCATGACGGACGAGACGTTCGGCCCCGTGATACCGGTGATGAAGGTGCAAGACGACAAGGAGGCCATCAGACTGATGAACGACAGCGAATTCGGGCTGACGGCCAGCATCTGGACGCGGGATACGGCGACGGGCGCACAGCTGGCCGAGGAGGTGGAGGCGGGCACCGTATTTGTGAACCGCTGCGACTATCCCAGTCCGGTAAGAGCCCTCCGCCGACGGATGACGGAGGAGGCGCATTTGCGCCGTTTGTGTCCGCTGCTGACGGCCTAGTCACAGGATCTCGCCTGGACGGGGCACAAGAATTCGGGCAAGGGCCAGACGCTGGGCCGGTTCGGCTTCGAGCAGTTTGTTAAGCCCAAGAGCTTCCACGTCAAAGACTACCCGAAATAGGCGAGAAACAGGGCGGCGACGGGCGCGCTGACGCGGGGGGTGCCGCTTAGTCGAGCGAGCCATTGATTAGCGACTCACGTCGCGTTGGGCCTCTTTCCTCCCAATGTTTCGTGACTGGTGCCACAGGGGCTGCGAGGCAAGGGGGGCTTCGGCGGGCATATCGTCGGCCAACAAGCAGGGACCCTGCATGAGGGCTGGCGAAGAGGAAGAGACAGACATTGCATTTCATTCTGTTGTGTCTTTTTTTCTTTTCGAGACAGGGGCCGGATGTCAGGCCGTCTGAAGTCCCGGCATTTCGATGGCCGGTGTCGATGCTCGACCACATTCTCCGTCGCCGTCCGAGACGATGTGCAAGACGCCCTTTTTTTTTTTTTCTTCCTTCTTTTCTTTGTCTCACTCTTCTTGCCAGGTACTGTATCTGCTGCTGCCTATTTGCTCTTTCTCGACGTATGTAGAAGGTCTATATATATGGAAGTACTACATCTATCCGCCCCCCCCCTTCCATTCCCCGGTGCTTGTGCCCTTTTTACGCGACGTGGTAGACGCTATATCACGACACGCGTCCTGCTCCCTCTCTTCAGCCCCTCCTCGTCTCTCTGTCTTCTCCTACTCACCTCGTCTGTCTTTATATATTGCCCCCCCCCTCTCCACAGCACCCTCACCTTTGGGGGGCCTCTTCCCAACCTTCAGCCCCAAGCCCTCTCCGCCGTGGGCGTGCCACTCCTTGTGTTTTTCTTTTCTTCTCCCTTCTTCTTCTTCTTCTGCTTCTTCTTCTTCCTTCTTTTCCTCTTTTTTCTCTCCTTTTGTTCTTCCCCGCCCTCCCCTTCCGGCAAAGTCCATTTCGACTATTCCGCCTCATACCCTTCCTGACCTATCCTGTCCTGAATTTTTGGTTTTTTCCCCCAACAACCAAATAAGTTGCCGACTTTCCGCTACATAACCGGGAGTAGAAAAAAAAAAGGGGAGGGTGGGTGTGTGTACTTGAAAGATCCGGTGATTTCGTCGACTTTTGCTCTTTTGTTCCCCCCCAAAAAAAAGTGTCGGTGCTGGTCAGGGACTATTAAGAGAAGAAGAAGAAAAAAAGGCGTTTCGGAAAGGTAGACGCGGGGGACACAAAAAAAAAGAAAGAAAAAAAGGTGAAAGAAAGGGAAAGAATAAGACGGGTCTGAACCCCTTATCTGTCGACGCTTTGTTGTGGGTTTTGCTCTAGTGGAAGGGGTCTGGTCCTTTGAGAGGAGGGACGGGGGGCTTTTCGTCCTTTATATCCGCGTCCAACGACCGACCATCGACGGAAGACAAATCGTCGTCTTCTCACGAAATATCAAGGTCGACGAGTCCCAGTCACACAACCAACTCTCATCAGTCAGACAGACAAAAGGACATGATCTGCTCACGCGTGCAAACCATGCTCCAACGCCGGCGCAAGCCCAAGAGGGCAATGGAAATCGCACGTCAACCTCCCCTTTTTCTCTCTCCTGTCATCCCCCTCTGACTCCAGGCTTGACGCAGTCGGCGCCGTTTGATTTTAAACTTGAGCCCGTCACGCTCCCGGGCATCTCCAACGACGAGTCAGTTTTCCCCCCCTTTTTCGAATCTTTCCAAGAAGGAAAAAAAAACACAAAAATACACACCATCGCGTACAGCAACAAAGGCTATAGTAGCAAAACATGTTGACACACCGACAGGCTCACCCTCCTGCGCCATCAAGCCGCCGCCGCTGGTCGGCTCGGCGTCTTCGAGGCCATGCCTGCGTCCCTGGAGGACTCGGCCTGGGCTAAGGTTTCGCGCCCCCGTTGAGGCTTGCCGGAAACGTCAGGCCGGCTCGTGACGCTGGCCCCGTCGAGCCCTCTCTCTCTTTCTGTCTTAATTGCATGTTGGCGGGATCCCGGGGCGCGCTCTGATAAGACAGCCCCCATCCGGCTGGGCATCTTGGAAGGCGGGAGGGGGTCCCATTTCCCCCTCTCTTCGCCTCTCCCAGTCCCACTCACACTCATTTATCCTTATTTTCCTTGCGTCTTTCGTCTTGTCCCATCTTTTCTTTGGCCCGGAGTACTTGCGGTGTGGGTTGGGAAATAGATAAAAGGGCATGGTCAGGGCATCGCAGGCACGAAAAGCCTGCTTGGGGCGGGGGGGGGGGGAAAGGGGAATATGTGCGATATGAGTTCATGGGCATGGGAACAACTCACAGAGCGTGGCACCGGTGACGTTCATATAATACCTAATGAGTATTTATTAGGACAAAACTTCTTTATAGCCAGCCGGCGTAGACGTCCAGGTCTTCCGACCGCACCCCGTCCGTCTCGCTCCTGACGCCCAGGAGCCGGACCGAGGTATTCTTTTGCTCACTCCACAGGGAGAGACGGGCGTCGAGGCGTTCCCTCGTCGCGTCGTCGTCGCGAGCCAGTAAGGCTAGGGCGTCGAAACCGCCAGCACCGGGGACGACGCCTCCGTAGACGCCGTCGACGGCGCTGACGGCGTCGAGCAGCTCCGTCTGAGACTCGGGCTCGATGGGCACGTCGCTGAGCTTGCCCATATCACGAAGCAGAACGCGAATGGCGCGGATGGCATCGGGAAGCTGATCGACAGTCCCGCTGCGGAGATGATCCGCAAGCGCGTCGTTGGCCGTCTGGAGCCGCTGCCAGAGCTCGCTGCAGGTCTCGGGATGGCGGCTTCTCCAGGACAAGACCTTCTTCGCCATACCGACCGACTGGGTGCCGCCGTCGACGTCGCACATGTGCAGCGTCAGGCCGTCGGGTATACGCATCCCGCCAGAGTCAATCTCCACATCCCAGCCGCCGTCGACGACAGCCGCCAAGCTATCGCTAAAGCCGGCCTCACCGGGCGCCGGCAGCCGGCTCAGCACATGCGGGGAGAAGCGGCGGTAGACACAGGAGCCGTAGACGGCGGCGGCGACGTCGAAGCCAGAGCCCACTTTCCCCTGGGCAGCGCAGTGAGCGGCCTGAGCCAGATTATGCAACGTGGCCCGACCCTTCGTCGTCGACACGTCGAATCTGTCCTCCGGCAGGTAATGACACAGCAGAGAGGCGGCGATGGCGGTGACGAGAGCAGCCGAAGAGCCGAGCCCCGTCTTATGTGCCCTCGTCAGCGGAACGGTGAACTTGGCGAAGCGACCACGAGCATCGAATGCGGCAGAAGGCGTCTGCGAATAATAGTCATTGTCGGCCAGTATGATGAGCCGAGCCGAGCCGATGCCTCTCCCCGAAGACGACAGGGCGACGTGATTGATATAGGTCAGAACAAAACTCAACGTCGTCTCGACAAACTTGTTACGCGAGATTCTAGATCCGCTGTCCGAGTTAGACACGGCATTCGACCGCTTCCCCTTGCCATGCCCGGGACTCACACCTGTAGCTGCGTCACCTTGATGCCGCCTCCCTCGGCCGCGAGATGGTACCCATAGCGCCACTGCGCGTCGAGGAACTGCGGGCTGTCGACGACCATCTCGCTCAGCTGTACGCCCTGGCCTGTCGTGATCTCGCCCGCCACCACGTTGATTCGTGCGCTGAGCCCCGACACCAGCCCGGTGTGCTCCCGGTCGAGCACCAGGTAGCCGCCCGTGAGCAGCACCTTGCCCGGCGCCGAGACGGCAACTGTCGGACGTTGTGGAGTCGGCATTGGGCCGGCCTTGTTTTGGGGTGAGAAGACGGTAGATGACGGTTCAAAAGTCACCGAACAAATGCCTTTGAGGGACTGACGAGATGGGTCATGTAGGAGAGGAGAGGAGAGGAGAGGAAAGAGAAGGAGAAGCTTTGCGCAGAGTCGCATTCCTCGCTGGCACCGTGCGACCCGAAAGCCGCATTGACCGTCCCTAGGGTAGGTCGGACGAAAAACGAACCATCGTCAAGTCAGTCAGCTTCGTTCATCCTTGTATTATGATTGCCGTCATGATACAGCCGTCTAACAACCTCTCTCTGTTCATCTCCCCAACATGACTGTTTGCTTCACCACATCGTCAGCTTCTGCTGCTCATCCCAACCCGCCCCCCACCACCTTTTTCCCATGCCCGAGTGGAGATGTGTCTATCCATGGCCCATATGTTCCCTCATATCACGCCCCAAACTCCTCGATGCCGCGCCAATCCTCAATAATCATTCACAAAGGAGAGTCGAAACTGGCCATGTGGGCCATCGTCGTCGCCCCGACACCCCAAACACCTGTCGAACGACGCAACGGGGTATCATACCAGTGGCCTGTAAACCAGATTCAGTCGTCCGACAGACAATCCACTCCGTCTAGTACTCCGCCGACGCTTCGTGCCCGCCGCCGAGCAGCTCCAACACCTTGTTGACCACGGCGGTGGGGTATCCGCGCGTGAGCATCTCGCCCGCCACCCCCTTGGCCTGCTCCCGGTCTTCGACGGCGAGGAAGGCTCGCGTCATGGCCTCGTACGTGCTCGGCTCCCGGCACTCTCTGCTGACGCCGTCGTAGATGGCCTTGGCCTTGTCAATCTTCTTCTGCGCCGCCCAGCCGTGGATCAGCGTGTTGGCAATGTACGGAGTCAGCTCGACGTTCCTCTTTCGCATCAGAGCCAATAGCGGCTCCGTGTCCGCCACCTGATGGTTGGCGACCATGCCCTCAAAGAGCGCCTGGAATAAACAGGCCTGCACCGGGGCCAAGGACTCGTTGATGACGCTGTCGAAGAGCTTTCGCGCCCCTGACACGTCGTGGAGGGCGCATCCTCTCGCGTGGATGAGCGACGCGTAGTGCACCGATTCCGCCCGCTGTCCTGACGCTCGTATCTTGCCCAGGACATGCTGAGCTGCCGTCATATCCACTGGTTCGAGCGTCGCGTGCGTGTCGATCAGGAGCTTGTACGTGTGTGACGTCGGCGCAATGTCCCTGGCCTGCATGCGCTCATAGTAAGCCAGCACCTTGTTCTTGTCGCGCTTCGTCGTGAGGAAGAACTGCATCATGCTGTTGTAAGGAGCCGGCCTGGCTTTGTAATTCGGCATGGCCTCCATCTCGTCAAAGAGCTCTTCCGCAAACTTCTCATCGCTGACCCGGCAGAGGGCGTTGACTATGGTGCCGTACGTCACCGACGTCGGTTTGACGCCCAGGGCCCTCATCTCGGAGAAGTAGAAGAGACAGTCGTCGATGCGTCGAGCCTTGCCCAGCTTCCCAATCAGAGCATTGTACAGGAACGAGCTGGGTTCCACACCCTCGGCCTTGGCACGCTGGAAGATCCGAACCGCCTCGGAAGCCTCGTCGAATGTCTTGGTCGATTCCTTGAGCGTAGTGATGTAGAGGCCGAATGTGTTGGCCGAGGGCGCACAGCCAATCTCGAGAAGCTCCTGGTGATATTGCTCGGCCCGTCCACGGTTTCCCATGCCGAGGCAAGCTCCGACCATGGCGTCCAAGATGGAGGACCAGCCGTACCGCACGGCCGCGTACTGGGGCAGCAGCGGCACGTCGGTGCGCGCTGTGCCGAGGATGTCGAGACACAGCTCCATCCTGCCCTCGCGTGCGGCAGCTGAGATGAGCTTGGCGTAAGTGATGTAGCGAGGATGCCTGCCCGCGCGACGCATGTTCCGGAAGCGATTCATGGCCTCGGTCAGGCGAGAGCCCTTCCGGCCATGGCCGCCCTCGAGATCATCGGCAATCAGCGACGAGCCCTTGAAATCGATGCCCTGTGCGTGAGGATCGAAGCTGTCCTCGATATTCGACGTCGCCGTCGTCGACAGGAAAGGGGAGCTTGTCAGCGCTTGCGATTGAATGCTCGACGGCGGAGACACCGGACTGCGGGGATCCGGGATGCCGCGAGACTCCATGTAGCGTTGAATGAAGCTGACGCCCTCGTCAATCTCCCCGATTAGTTGAGATGCCGCCTCCGGGTCGGACGCTCGGATCCTCTGGAACATCATCTCCGACTGTGCCAGGCCCTCAACAACCTGGCCGGAACCGATCAAAGCAACAGCAAACATGGCGGTGGGCTCGATGAAGTGCGCCGTCACGCGCACTTCCGGACTGGCGAGGGCATGCCAGTACTTGGTGGCCGAAGCGACGTCTCCCCCACGGATGCTCATCGCAAGCAGAGCTATGGTGGGAGTCACCGCTCCGGATGTGGCTGGGATGCTGGCGTGAGCCGCGACAGCTGTCGACTCGTCACCATTGTCTGCAGCAGCAATGGCAACACGGCCCAGAACTCCGGCAACGACCTCGGACTCGACGGACTGAGCCCACTTCAAGGCCTCCGCATAGATGCCGCGGGAGATGAAGCCCTGGACGAAACCTGAGCTGATCAAGGCACCGTTGATGTCCATGGCCCGAACGCCGTATTCCTTGGCTACCCTCTTGAAGAATTTGACGGCACCCGCGGGCTTGTCGCAGACGACATATGCGTTGATCACCGCGGCATAGACCCGGTCGTCGACGCGATCGCGCAAGGCAGCCAGACCGCCGTCACTGGCCACGGCAAGGCTGCGATACTCGTTGTAGCATTCGACGGCACTGACGAGGTCGCCGCGAGTGGCGAAGGCGGTGATCATGGCCGGGAAGACTGCCGCGTAAGGTACCACTCTGTTCGACTCCATGTGCTCAAAGAGCCTGAGCATATCAGAGACACGACCAGCATTGGCGCAAGCCAGAATTAACTGATGGTACGTCTCGGCGGAGTAGCCAGTCGTGCTCGCGTTGACTGACGCGTCAAACAGCTTGATGGCGAGGTCAAGCCTGTCGTCCTCGCAGAGAATGGCATGTTCGAGCTCATGGGACGCAAACATGAACTTTCCCGGTTCTTCAATTCCCCCAAAGCGCCGGCGCTTGTCCTCGAGTCCAGCCTTCATTTCGCAAACTTCCAACGACCGGGAGGCCAGGAGGCCGACGAGGATGTCGAACGTGTCACTGTCCGGCGAGACTCGCCTGCGGACCATGTCTGCATATACATCCAGGGCCTTGGAGACGACCTCGATCTTCTTCGTCGGAAGATGGATGGCAGCCATGAGCAGAGCATTATAGGCACTGGCGATGGGCTTTACGCCGTTGGCCAGCATGGCCTCGAAGACGGTTGGTATCTCGGCGTATCGAGCTTCAGCGGATAAGCGGACGAGGTGGTCGGCGTAGGACTGAGACTGTTCATCGACGGGTGCGGGCGCCGCAGCGGCTTCAGGAGTCAAGGACCGCCGGGTTCCAGGACTTTGAGTCCGGGGGATAGCGACTGATGGCTGGCCCGGTGAGGACGCATCTTGAGTTTTCTCCCCTTCTCGCGCCAACAGCTCCCTCTCGAGAGCGGCATCAATATGCGCGAGCGTAACGGCCTCGTCGGCGGAAAGGGAAGAGGCGGCATCGGAAGGGTCAGAAGCCGACTGTTGAACAGCCTCGTGCTCTCCCTCGGCCAGGACTGTGGAGGAGCTGGGCTTCCACTCGAGGCGCTTCGGAAACTCGAACTGAGTCCACTCCTTGTCGGCATCACCAGCCGCCTGCTTCTTCTGCAGAGCCTCAAAGTAGGCATCTAAGCCTCCGTGTAGATGGCCATGGCGGTGGTCCGAGAAAGCAGACCCTGACCGGTCCGAGTGAAAGGCGGAGCAGAGTTGAAGAGTCGATAGTCGGCCATATCGACTGGTGTGACGACGACCGAATACGGGGCGATTCTGCGAGTTGAGGACATGAGGGTGGGTGGCGGCTACAACCGACTGGGCGTAGCCGTGGGTTGTGATGGACTTTGCGAATGTTGATCCTTGGCGGATGAAATTCGAGTAGAGCGACGAGTAGATGGTGGGCATTTAGAAGATGACGACGGCGGGTGAAGGAGTCTACTCCAAGACTCAAGTTAGATGAAGCAAGCAAGGGAAAGCTCGCGACGCTCGAGCCGCCGAGCGGCGGACGCGACGATACAGCGTAGGGCGGACTCACGTGGAGACAAAAGAGCGAACTCAATTGCAGGTTCATTTGACAGCGCCGAAGCCGTCAAACGAACGCGCGGTCTGTAATTTGTCCTGATGGGAGGATTGTATGGGTGAGAAATCAGACCGAGCGATGCCGGGTAGAAAAACTGGCATACGGCTAGAAATGTAGGTCACGCCTCTCGGGCGGAGGCGGGGCCGAGCAGAACCACGCCCGCCCCTATTTTTTTTTTCCTTTTACCACACTTTCCCTCCTTGTCCCCCGTCTCAGCTCTTTTTTTTTTTCCCCTTTTCTCTTTGGGGGAGGGAGGGGAGACGCTCGTTGGCCTACTGCACCCGTACGCACTAGATTGTCTGTCTGTTCAAGTAGAATTTCTGCTCGACGCCCGCCATGCCGCAGTAGAAGAAGCAAGAAGCCGCCATCAGGAGGCACCGACACCATCCTTAGTCTGTACAGCCAAGTATGTTCACTGCGAATACTCGGGGGCCGTCCAACTGCCCAGTTCCCAACCAATGAGTTTCTTCTGTCTGCGCCGTTTTCTTTATATCATCTCACCCGCATCCGAAGTTGAGCGGTGCACGACAATCGAGAAGAAACCGGGTTGGCGAGTGGGGGCGTGGATGGGTAAATTCGGAAGCCAAGACTGTAGCTCGGTAGGTAGGTAGTACGGATACAACCGACTCAATCTCGCCATCACAATCTTCCTCTAGTCATCTATTTTCAGCGGCAGTCGAGTGTCATGAGTTACATGACGAGCCTTGCTTCTTCCATGCTAACAAACTACCTACACAAGGCCCGTCTCCAAGGCATCATCCATCGGGAGCTTAAGACAACCTGGCCTTTCGCCACAAGCAAATCTACTCGCTCCGTCATCGCTAATTGGCGGGATCAGACGCTAGGCAGCCTTAGACGTCAGCTCCGTTGGGACGCTTCTGCAGGAGTGTGCAGCCAAGCTGACCTCTGTTCTGCAGCCTCTTCAACTGACGGAGGCACAACGTCGCCCCGCTGTTACTTCCCAAGTACCTTATACCGATCCTCGTCAGGGCGTAGCCACACGATAATATCCCGTCACGACATCCAAATAGTACCAGCTACGCCGGTTTCATTCCAACCGAGCCCCGGCGGCCCCTGCCCTTGCATGCCTAGCTTTAACTCGATGATGTCTTCGAGTCGACTCGAGTCCGGCCGGAGCAAAAAGTTCGTGTCTCACCTTGGTATCACTTATCCATCTAATCGATAACAGCCGATGATCCACTAGAGTGGCTTACGTCAGTCAGATTGATAGAAAATTCGGAGTTCGTGTGGGTGACGAGTTCACACACTACCGAAACAGAAGATCTCACATCACCAACTACCTATGGCCGAGGACAGCTTCGAACTGAACTTTGAGCTGGGGCCCGAGCCTCTCAAGCCCCAGGTCAAGTTCAAAGGCGGCCGTTGGCGAGACAGAAAACGCGCCGAAAACACCGCCCGTCGACTCGCATCTTCTCGCTCTGCGACAGATAAGGATATTCACGACGAGGCGGACAGGGCATCCAAACGACGCCGGGTAGAGGACGAGAACCCAAATAGCGCGTATGACCACAAGTCAGGCCGTCGCTCTAGACCCTCCCAAGGTCATGAGCCGGATAGTCGCGATGGGGATCCGTCCGAACGCCCAAGTCGACACAACAATGCTACCGACTCGACCAAGACATCTCGCCAAGTCGTGTCTCGGCTGTTCTCTTATAATCCTCAACAGCAGACAGCCGTCGAGGCTGCAGACGAATGGAACGCACCACAGCCTACCAATGCTCCGCTGACGGATGTCGCCAGCTTCGGCTCACTCACTATTTCGTCGCGACTCGTCGACGAGTTGGCCAGGATGGACTTGCATCGTCCAACGGCCATTCAGCAGAAAGTCGTTCCGCATCTGCTGTCAAACAACTCCGATGCATTTGTGCGAGCTGAGACCGGCTCAGGGAAAACCTTTTCCTACCTCCTCCCCATCATCCATCGTGTCCTGCTCCTGAGCGCCTCGGGGAAAGGCAGTCGGGTTCATCGGGACTCTGGTGTCTTTGCCATCATCATATCCCCGACGCGCGAACTTGCCAAGCAGGTTCACACGGTACTCGAGCAACTCTTGCGGCCCTTTCCATGGCTCGTTTCCACAGCAATCTCCGGTGGGGAGTCCAAGAAGGCCGAAAAGGCGAGAATCCGGAAAGGCGTCAACTTCCTGGTAGCCACTCCGGGTCGGTTGGCCGACCACATTGACAACACCAAGGCTTTGACCCTCGCCACCACGCGTTGGCTGATCCTGGACGAGGGTGACCGGCTCATGGAATTGGGCTTTGAGCGGGACTTGGAAAAGATCATATTCGCTTTGCGCGGGATGCCCATTGCCAATGTAGCCGGACATGACACGACACTTGATCCTCTTCCTGATAGGCGCGTGACCGTGCTTTGCTCTGCTACCATGAGAATGGACGTGCAAAAACTTGGGGAAATGAGCTTAACAGATGCGACTCTACTGGCGGCTGACAAGGGCCAAGATGACGACTCGGAGGAACAACCGGTTCACAAGGCACCCGCGCAACTACATCAGTCCTACATCATTGTCCCGTCTAAGCTCCGCCTAGTGACGCTCATCTCGCACCTCAGATCCGTCTTCTCTCGCCGCGGCCGCACGATGAAGGTCATCGTCTTCATGTCTTGCGCAGACTCGGTTGACTATCATTACGACCTTTTGAGGCAACCCAACGGTTCGACGCGCTCGGCAACGTCTAACGGTACAGAACTCATAGCCAAGACGGTATGCCCGGCGGCATATCTCACGTCGGCGGCTAGTCAGGAAATCATCCTTCACAGGATGCACGGATCGCTAAATCAACCGACTCGCACAGCAACGTTGCGATCATTCTCGGCGTGCGAGCTGCCCTCCGTCCTCTTCACCACTGATGTGTCGTCTCGGGGGCTCGACATTCCGTCTGTCGACCTGGTGGTGGAGTACGACCCTGCCTTCAGCTTTGCAGACCATATCCATCGAATTGGCCGAACAGCCCGCGCCGGGCGGCCGGGCGATGCAGTGCTATTTCTTCTGCCAGGCTCGGAAGAGGGCTATGTTGCCGTGCTCAAGTCATCGTCTTCGCCCTCATCGTTGTCCTATGAGTCAGTTCTTCAAAAGGGACTCATGGCCAAGTTTCAGTTTCCAACTGAGACCGCCTCGACACCGGCCGACGGGTCGTCGTATCATGAAAGGGCAGAGGCGCTGCAACTCCATATCGAGCAGCGCCTCCTTCAAGAGGCGAAACTGTTGGAACTGGCGCGCAAGGGTTACAGGTCGCACATTCGCGCCTATGCGACGCATGTCAAGGACGAGCGATCGCATTTCGACCTGAGTGAACTGCACCTAGGTCATGCGGCGAAGAGTTTCGGGTTGAGGGAGGCGCCAGGCGGCATAGGAGCTGGCATAGAGAGCAAGGCGAGGAAGGGCGCCAAGGATGCGAATAAGAAGGCTGCGGAAGACTGGAAACCGTCGCGAGACGTATTGATGAGCAAGAGCATGAAGCTGATGAATGCGGCTGACGAGTTCAATATCGGATAGGAGAGTTTCAAATGCAACTGTGTTGCCGCCTTCCGCGTCAAAGCGTCATAGCGAGGAGAGGTGGTTGGGAAGGTGCTTCTCACAGGAACTGTTGTGGATCGGCAGCTAGTCGTTCGAGGCCTCCGTGACAGTGACTGCCGCCCATGACCCTGGAGGAGGAAAGGTGATGGAAGGGAAAAAGGGAAAAGTCTCCATGACTATAGGCCAAGAAAAAAAAAGCCTTGAAGGCTTGAAGAGGGGGGGGGGGAAGGCGTATGAAACCTTCTGGCGCAGCTCGCAGCTCGACAAGGATCAAGATGGGAAAATGTAACGCGGGACTACAACCTGACGTCATGTTCAAGCGCCGCCTTCCTCCCATCTAGAAGAGGGATTGTCTATGTCGCCGAAGGTTGTATAAAATGCCGCACGCTCCCAGCTCCAGGATTCGACCCAACTTCATCACCATCACTCTAACACACACACACACATACACACACACACACCAACATACAACGCCTTCACACACATTCACCTACACAACACCATACTTAAGCGTTGTTGCACTACACAAGCACCGCACCACACACACACGCTCACACAAAACATCCACTCTCTCAACAACACAGGCCGACGACATGTTTTCCAAGGACAGCGCCTCCAACACGGCCGGCGAGGCTGGCGACAAGACCACGGGCGCCGCCAAGTTTGTCACGAGCACTCTGGGCAACGCCGTCGGCGGCGTGACTCGCACCGCCGGCACCGTCACCGGCGCAGCCACCAAGGGTGTAGGCGACACCCTCAGCAACGTGACTGGAGATGTGGGTAAGCCTATCGGAGATGCCCTCGGCTCGGTCGGATCCGGGGTCGAGAGCGGGACTGGTAGCCTCGCCAAGGGGGCTGAGAACGCGGGCCAGTGGAAGACGGGTTCGGAATAGGCGAGAGGATACACAGAATACTCTCCTTTGTCGATAGATTGAGACTGCAAATCTACTCGAGGACCTTGCTCAGCTGAAACTTGATACATTCGTGATTCGCGCGATCCAACAACCGCGAAAGCGAGGTGACGACAGTATATGCATAGAATCAAGAAGAGGCTACTCTATTGTATTGTGTACTGGTAAAGGCTTTCAGCCAGTGAAGGCTGCCGAGTCGATGGACTCGGTCCCGCCCCCCATCCAAAAACATGCTTTGCCCGTGACAATGACGTGCTCAGCCGTCATCTCAAGTCGGGCCGGTCCATTTCGCAAAGCTTAGTCGCCGTCGTCGTCATCGTCGTCGTCGTCGTCGGCACAACGTTAACTGGCCCGCCGATCCGGAGAAGCGGCAACGTTTCAAAAGACTTTACCCCACGCCCCAGCCGGGCTTTACACCTGCTCGGCAGTCCAGCCACCGCCGTCGGCTTCGCGCATATTGGCTGGAGGTTCGATAGAAGGGATAAACTCGAGGACGACATATGCGAGACCAACGATGCCAACGACAGCACCGGCGATGTTCTGGAGGATCATGCCACCGAGGAGCAGACATCCGATGAAGATGTAGACTTGGTGGCGGCAAGGAATCAGCCAAGGAAGTATAGGTAAGGAGGGGGGAAACGCACATGCACCGCGTCCGATGAAGGAGAAGAGGAAAGAGGCATATCGTGAGATTTGAGGAGGAATCTGGAATTCTATATCGAGTGTCAACCGAGTCGCGAACAAGAACGACGATGGAAAGTCGACGAACCCAAGAGGGCGATGGCGAGGCCGAAGACAATCATGTAAGCACCGACGACGATAGTTTGACTAGATGGCAGGGACAAGTCAGCGCTGACGACGATGCGCCAGGGAATAGAATAAGGGACGCACAGCTTGAAGCCGAAGATTTGCGCGATGCCTCCGAGGACGGTGATGGCGCCCACTCCGAGGTTCACGAGGCGACTGACGCGCGTTAGCGTCCAAGGCAGCAGTAGTCCAGCTTCGACACGAACAAGGTATCGGAGAGCTCCATGGCCGTGTAAAGTTCGAAGAAGAGCCCCCCAAAAAAGAAGAAGATGCGATTTACAGGGTGGGAAGAAAAAAGAGAGAGAGAGAGAGAGAGAGGTGCTTAGCACGGGGCCGACGATGTCACGTCTGGCCGATGAGAGGTGGCTGTACGTTTAAAAAGGAGGGAAGGATGGGAAGACGACCCGTGTTAACGGGGGACATTTTCGGTACGGGACGTAGAGTGCGTTACTGTGGCGCAGGTGGTAGTATCCGTACTAGCACGGCATATCTACCCCAGACACCCCCCAAAAAAGACAAGGTGCGAATAAAAAGGGGAGAGCTTCACACACCGCCTGCCGAATCGGAGCAAGGACTGTGCTCGGTTTGAAGGGTTACCTGGCTTAGATCCCAACCCCCCCCCCCCACAGACAAGGAAGACGAGCATCGTGTGGAAGCTGGCTGGCCGCCCATTCGGCAATGCTACAGCCCCCCATTTACAGAGGCCTGACGACGCTCGTCTGCAGAGCAAGGCCGGCAGGCGTATCGACTTCACGACCATGGCCATGTCGTCGCCAGCTTCACAGGATGGTCAATTGTGCCGATGGCCTGGTTGAGAACACGCGCAACATTGGCATCATTGCGCATGTGGACGCTGTGCGCCGTGAAATCCCCCTTCCTCCCCTCCCCCCCCCCCAAAAAAAAAAATCAAATCGAGGAAGAGCTATCTGAGCTCATGGCGCGCAGGGAAAGACAACGACGACGGAGAGGATGCTCTACTACAGCGGCGTCACTCAGAGGGTTGGCAGTCCGTCTTCCTTGTCGACCCCTCACATACACACACACACATATATATATACATACATACATCTTCTGACGATAATGTTTCCTAGGTGTTGACGCTGGCAACACCGTGACCGACTTCCTCGATATCGAAAGGGCGCGAGGCATCACTATACAATCAGCTGCCATCACCTTCAACTGGCCCTTACCAGAGAACTGTCCTCCCGGTACGGAACCCAAGACGGTCAACCTGATCGATACGCCAGGCCACCAAGACTTTCGCTTCGAAGTCGATCGATGTCTGCCTGTCCTCGACGGCGCCGTCTGCATCATCGACTCCGTCAAGGGCGTCGAGGCACATACCGAGCGCGTCTGGGCATCGGCCCAAGAGTTTTGCATCCCGCGTATCGTCTACTGCAACAAGATGGACCGCGAAGGCGCCTCCTTTAAGCGAGCCGTCCTCGAGATCGGCACCAGGCTAAGGGGTTGGCCGCTTGTGTGCCAGCTCCCCTGGTGGGAAAAGAATAATTTCGTCGGCGTCATCGACATCATCAGTGAGGTCGGCTACCGATGGCATTCGGAAAAGTCCAAGACTCGCTACGACACGGAAAAGCTGAGAGAGCTTCTCTCTACCACGAATCGCTCCTTACTGGCCGAGATTAAGGTGGCTAGGGATCGACTGGTCGAAGGACTCGCCGATTATGATGACGCCATCATGGATGAGTTCTTGGCGGAAAAGCCCGAAATCCCGGCAACGATGCTGAAGCAAGCCATCAAGAGGGCCATCGTCAAGGGTGATGGCCGTCTGATTCCCATCTTCGCAGGGTCAAGCGCTCGCCACATCGGAGTCGAGCCGTTGATGGACGCCATCGCCGACTACTTGCCTAGTCCGTTAGAGAGACCCGAGGTCGAGGTTCAGGTCGACTCCTCTCGACATCCTCTCAGCCAACTGCTGCAAAAGGCCGGTAAGCGGGCAAACGTCGCCTCCGTCGCCTCCGTCTTCAAAGTCTCTCATCACCCGAGAGAGGGAGTCATCAGCTTCGTGCGCATCTATCACGGTACCATGGTCCGTCAAGTGTATACCTTCAACACAAACCTGGCCAAGCTGGAGCGACCATTTGGCATCCTGCAAATATCAGCGTCCCAGACGCGAGACGTACAGGAACTCACCGTCGGTCAGATCGGTGCCGTCAAGGGCTTGAAATCTGCCAGGAGCGGAGACACGCTCCTGACCATGTCGAGCGGAAAGGCCATCGTCGAGCCCCTCCGCAGCGTCCGCATTCGGCCTCCCGACATCCCGCCCCCAGTCGCCTTTTCGCAGGTCAACCCCTTCGGCAAGGTCGCCGCAGATTTGCTCCAAGCGGCTCTCGAGAACAAGTCTCGCGAGGATCCGAGTCTGAGGTGGAGCCGCGATGTCATCACCGACGAGTTTACGATTCAGGGAATGGGAAAGCTTCATTTGGAGGTGTCTCTGCACCATATCAGGCAGAGGCATGACATCGATGCCGAGTTCGGAGACGTCAAGGTCGACTACAAGGAATGCGTGACGGGACCGACGCCCTCCCATTACGTTGTCTTTGACAAGCCCCTGAACGGCACCCCCGGCAAGGCCGCCTGCACCGTCACGCTGGAGCCGATTGAGCTCCGGGGGGAAAGCCGAGTGTCCGACCTCGAGAGGGACGGCAACGTCTTCCAGATCGATATTCCCAGGCCGGAGAACGCCGCCTGTATGACGTTCAACAGGGAGGATGCTCGACTGCAAATGATGAACGGCGCCCTCGCTGCAGCGGCCCGAGGCCCCCGGCAAGGATTCCCCATACACGGCTGCCGCATCAGCCTGTTGCTCGACACCTCCCAAGGGGCGCTGGATCGTCCGACGGCCGGGCATTTCAGTATCGTGGGCAAAAAGGCCGTCGAGACGGCTCTCCGCGACGCGCACAGCAAGCAACAGGTCGCCGTCGTGGAGCCCGTCATGCTGGCGCACTTTATGTGTCCGGAGGACGTGGCCGGCTTGGTGCAGCACGACATTACCTCCGGCGCCGGCGGCCGGATTCTCGACGTGGTCGATCGTTCGTCAGAGCCGACAGACGCCGACTCTATAAACGCGTCCCGCATATACACACCGCCCGATCCTTGGGATGCCATCACGACGCTGAGGTCCAAGAGGGCTGTCAACCGGGTGGTGGAAATCGTGGCCAGGGTGCCTTACAAGGAGATGCTGGACTACGACAGTCGGCTGCGGAGCAGGACGGCGGGACGGCATTCCTTGACCATGTCTTTTGACTCGTTTGCCAGAGTCGTCGGTAAGAGAGAGAGGGACCTGTGAGACGTGCGTGGCCTGTATCGTGTCCATGTCCCTTCCGCCAGTCAGGGTCGGTGATTGACAATCATTTGGGGCTCGCACAAGCGGCTGGGCCAATCACTTACACACACGTCCATGTATGCTTAGAGAATGGGCAGGGCAGAGGACGAGAAGAGATGGCGGTATCAGGTCGAGGCCTGGATTGCGAATATTAGCTGAAGTCCTCAGGCTGTACGCTCGCGCCTGCAACGAAGCGACTAAACAAACAAGCCACCAATGACGGGGGGATATGCACGAGTTGGAATATGTATGTATGAATGTGACCCTGCCCGGACCCAGTTTGATACCTTGGACGTGTGACTGGCTCCCCACCGGCGAATGCTCAACACATACCTGGATGAACTGTGGCTTGCGTAGGTCACGCGCAAAGACTTCTCAGCTCGTAACCCATCCGGGGACTTCATCCGGCTCAAACTTCTCGTCGTACCGCCTCTCGCGGACAGCCTGCGCGACGACGGGCCAGCCAGCCAGGACGGGACCTCTGGCCTTTGCGCCGATAATGGCGAACCTTGACTGGCCGTGAGCGACGAAACCGTGCATGAGCTCCTGCTGGATGAGCGTGCCGACCATCATCTCGACATCGTTGAACTGGACGGCGGCGTTGCCCCAGATCAGGCCCTCGTTGGGGCGCAACCGCTTGGAGCCACCCGGGGGCGGCACCAGCGTCGTCTCTTCGGGGATGTGGACCTTGCTCGTGACGGCCTTGATGAAGAGGGCGTTTACGTGAGCGGGAGGACGGGCGCGGACGACGTGACTCGACGGCAGCCAGCCTTCGAGGCGGCGCTGGATGTAGGTGGCGACGGTGTGCAAGTCTGCAAGGTCGAGAGTAGCAGCCTTGCGAGAAGCGGCGACGTCGGTTGGGGGACTATAAGTCAGGAGGAATGTCTTTCGGGCGAGGGAGCGCCATAGCAGCGGGCGCAGACGGTGGCAGAGCGGCAGGTAAAGTCCCTTATCGAAGAGCCACGCCTCGTAAGTGGCGAGATGAGCCTGAAAGTTGATGAAGTTGCCGGAGCGGACAGCCTCGCAGATGGGTAGGAAGATGGGTCGCAGGCCCTGACATTCGGCCCGCTGAAGAAGGACGGCCGAGGGGAAACGGCCGACGAGGATGTTGCAGGGGATGAGGTAGGTTAAGATGTTGGCGCGGTGGGCGATGAGCTGTGCCGGCGTCTGGAGATAGGCCTGCTCGAGGCAGAGGGCGGCGCGTAGATAGTGGCTCGTGGAGAGATTATAGCGGCCGAGGTAGTAGAGGTAGGTGACGCGTTGCGAGGCTGGATAGAGGTGTAGCGGAGGGGAGCTGGCGGACATGTTGCGAAAGATCATGGTTGCCAGATTTGTGCGTCGACACTGGAACAAAGACGAGTTAGACAGAAGGCCTGCAAAAGGGGTCAGGAGGGGGGGGGGGGGAATCCAGGCAACCTACAGCGAACAACAACTTGGTGACGAGGTTCGCGAACCTGTAGACGCCAACCTTTTTCCCCTCGGGCTTGCGGCCAGACGAACGGTCCATGAGGCACGTCTTGAAGAGTTTCTGAATCGTCTCGGCCGAAGACTCGGCGATGGTCTTGCTGCCTCCCTCGTCATCATGGGAGCGAATGCGGCGTGTGAGGTCGGGCCGTCGATGTAGCTGCATGGTGAGACGGGCGAGGGTCTCGCACAGCGATATACTGAGGTGAATGAGCAGCGCGCCGTGCTGCGGATGTGTGAATGCGGTACCACAGGAGCTTGAAGAAAAGAAAGAAGCGTGAGAAGCACCGACAAGCAGTACGGAGAGAGTCGAAAATAAAATGAGGAAAACTCACTTGACAAGAACCGTGAGCAGCTCATGCGCAGCAAGCAAATCATCGTAATTGATATCTCGCCAAAGCGTCAAATAATCCCGCACAAAGACCTGAAAGCTCGGCCAGACACCAGCCTGACCATCTGGACCGTCGTCGTCGTCCTGTGGCAAACACTGATCGATGACGGCATCGATGCTAGCTGCAGTCGTGAAGTCGCGTCGTAACTCGGCCGCCATGTCGAGGTATGGCTTAGGCGTGACGGGATCAACGGCCAGCCAGGAACGGAGCAGGTCGTCGCGCTGGTCGCGGACGTGCTGCCGCACCTGCGAGAGGAACTGCCGCACCAGCGACATGACTGAGGCGCGGTGATGGTAGGTTGATGGGTTGGGATTGGTGTTTTTGGGCAGGTGGGGTGAGTGTTGAGGGAGGGATGACGTCGGGCCGGCGTTTGATTCTTCCGTGACTGGCCGTTAAAGTCTCCTCTTCTGAACTGAGCGCAACTCATCAACCTCCTGGGACACTCATCCAATTGCCAGAATTACGGTGGCTCCAGGCCATCCTGCACATGTACAACCGTCCGTCCACTGCTGTGGCCCTCGGAGCAGAGCTTGAGGACGACAGAACTCCAACTACGACGGGGCGCTCCCTCTCCTCTCTCGACATGGACGTCGTCATCATACTGAGTCCAACCTCTGCACAACCACAGCCGTAGCCGCCCCGCCGCCGTTGCAGATGGCCGCGACGCCATACTCGCCAGGCTTAAGTTGGTGAAGCAACGTCGTCAAGATGCGCGAACCCGAACTTCCCAGCGCGTGCCCCAGAGAGATTGCGCCGCCGAGCGGATTCACGTTGGCGCTCTCGAGTCCCAGAATCTTCTGATTGGCCAGGATGACGGCGGCAAAGGCCTCATTGAACTCCCAAATGCTGACTTGGTCCTTGGTGATGCCGGCACGCTCCAGCGCTATGGGAACAGCCTTGGCGGGCGCGATCGGAAAGTCGACGGGCGCAACGGCGGCGTCGGCGTAGCTGCAGAGCTTGGCCAGCACGCGGGACCCGGAGCCGAACTGCCGGGCCACGGCCTTGCTGCCTAAGACGAGAGCGCTGGCACCGTCGTTGAGAGTCGATGAGTTGGCGGCTGTGACGGTGCCGGTGCCGTCGGTGACGAAGGCAGGCTTCAGCGTGGGCACCTTGTCGAACTTGACGTCAGAGAAGCCCTCGTCGGTGTCGATAGTCGTAGATGCTTTCCTCCCGGTGACGATGACGGGGACGATTTCGTCAGCGAAGGCCTTGGCTTGCCACGCCTTCTGCGCTCTCTTGTAAGACTGCATAGCGTAGTCGTCCTGCTGCTGTCTCGTGAGGGAATACTGCTTGACGGCCTTTTCCGCGCAGTTGCCCATGTGAAACCTGTTATACACATCCGTCAGGCCGTCCTTGATCAGGCCGTCCTCCAACATGACGGAGCCGAAGGCAGGCAGGCCGCTGGCGCGGGGCATATAGTAGGGAACACGCGACATGTTCTCCATGCCGCCGGCAACCTGAGCCTCGGCTAGGCCCAGCTGGATATTTTGCGCGGCGCAGGAGATGGCTTTGAGGCCTGAGGCGCAGACCTTGTTGATGGTCGTCGCATCGACCGACTCGGGGAGGCCGCCCAGGATGGCAGCTTGACGCGCAGGAGACTGGCCGACAGAGGCCTGCATCACGTTGCCCATATAGACATCGGAGATCATCTCAACCGGAACTTTGGACTTCAGCACGGCCGACTTGATGGCACTGGCGCCGAGGGCTGGCGCAGACAGCGAGAGAAACGAGCCGTTGAACTACCAGTGACGGCATCAGCTCACGCACATCAGGAAAACGAGAGGGCTTGGCGAGC
This sequence comes from Ophiocordyceps unilateralis, assembly GCA_001272575.2. Classification (NCBI taxonomy): domain Eukaryota; kingdom Fungi; phylum Ascomycota; class Sordariomycetes; order Hypocreales; family Ophiocordycipitaceae; genus Ophiocordyceps; species Ophiocordyceps unilateralis. The sequence continues at coordinate 41,422 of LAZP02000031.1, read as the reverse complement.
ATACCTTGGCAGTTGGCGTCCTCGACGCGCTGAGAATGTAGGCATCCTGGACCTCCCTCCGCAGCGCAGCCCCGGTAGAGAACAGGCGTGCGGCCTTCAGATGCCGAGCGAGCCGGCCGGTCGATCTGAGCTGCATTGCGGACATGATGAGGCAAAGGAGAAACAGGACCGACCAACAGAATGCGAGGCTCGTCGTCGGCTGATGAGCAGGAGGTGGGAAGAGCGCAAGGTGAAGATGGAGGCCGAGGGGAAAGCCAGATGGGAGGGGGTGGTGTCTGATGTCTGAGGAGCATCATCCGAGGCACGGCTAGAGCCGGCTCGTCGGGCACAAGTATGGATACCTGCCTGGACGGTTCCAGCCACAAGCTTTGGGAGAGCTTCTGCTAGTCGAGGGGTAGCTCTACATGGCGTCTTGAAATGCGATGCTGCGACGCGACAAGTGACGATGTTCTATACTCCAAGGTAGGAGGTACCTATATAGGTAGCTTTCATCCATCACAATGCAATCGACGCCTCCCGATCACGATGGAAGGATTTTGTGGTGAAAGCAGACGAGCAATTTGATTCTTATTTCGTCATACCTTTCGGTAGGCGCCGCGCCCCGCTGGAATCTATTGGAATCCTTCATCGTCTGTCTTCGTGTTAGAGCCAAGGTCACGTGGCAGCGTCACCTTGCTGATTACTACCTACCTACCTACATCTGTAGCAGAGGCTGGCTTCGATACTGAAACCTCCACTTGTCGTCTGCCTCGACAAAGGGAAACTCGGCGGCCTCGTCATACGGAGCGGGGGCAAAAACTATTGTCTCGATTGCTCTATACGGCCTGCTCGGCCGTAACGCTTCTCCGCATTTGCACACTGCAACCGGCCCGCCTACCATGTCTACGGCTGCTCGACGCCGCCTTATGCGCGACTTCAAGGTCTGTCCGACTTGACCCTGGGCCTCCGGCGTCGCTGAACTCTTTGCAGCGCATGCAGACGGATCCTCCCGCCGGTGTATCCGCGTCGCCAACCCCGGACAATGTCATGATATGGTTCGCTCCACCTGCTCAAGCGTCAACGATGGCATGCTGAACACGTCCGTCAGGAACGCCGTCATCATCGGCCCGACCGACACGCCATTCGAGGACGGCACCTTTAGGTTGATTATGCAGTTCGAAGAGCAATACCCCAACAGGCCTCCCCAGGTCAAGTTCATCAGCCAGATGTTTCACCCCAACGTGTACGCGACGGGTGAGCTGTGCCTCGATATCCTGCAAAACAGGTGGAGCCCGACGTACGATGTGGCAGCCGTCTTGACTAGCATCCAGAGGTATGCAACTGGACGACGCGAGAACGCGACGGGTGCTCTGCTGACAACGGGACGCGCAGCCTACTCAACGACCCCAACACGGGATCCCCCGCGAATGTGGAAGCGTCCAATCTGTACAAAGACAATCAGAGGGAATACACTAAGCGTGTTAGGGAGACGGTCGAAAACAGCTGGGAGGACTGAGTTCCCTTGTCGGTGTCAAGAGCCCAGATCGGGTTTGATGTTACAGTGTCTGCCTCTGCAGCGGAGGAGTTGCCTGGCGTTCTGGTGTCAAAGGAGTCGACTGAACGTTGGACGACATGCGCTTACGGTAGTAAATAAAGATCGGACAAGCTCCCATCTTTGTCACAACGCGTGCGGGTCTCCATCGGCTGTTGCAGCCCGGCCAAGCTGGGCCTTACGACGATGGTTACCCGGCCATCTGCATAGTCGGCCCACGCGCCGTAGGGGTGAGGTATGGTTTCTTGGATCCGGGCTCGGCGGCCAGCGTCATGCGCGGCGGGTCTTGGAGAAGAGCTGCGAGCGGGGCACGCGAGTTTGTTTGTAGGGGCAACGGATGGGCGTCAAGAGTCGTTGAAGCCGCAGAGCAAGGATGAGCAATGGCATATTGTGAGTAGGTAGGTACCTAGGTAAATGACAAGGTGAAATTGACGAGGGGGGGGGGGGAGGCTTCCAAGGAAGGTTGTTGGCTTAGGTGGCTTCGGCATCTCCCTCCATACCGCTAGAGTTAGAAGGAGGCGAGCGACCTCAGTGGTGCTGCCAGGTTGGATTTACAGAGACGCGCCGTGTCGCTGGTGGCTTTGATCGACTTGGACAGTACCTTGGCATGGCGCAGGCTCCGAGGGTGGTGGGTGTCTGACTGAACGGAGGACTTGTTAGGGATGAGGGAGAAAGTACCTACATTCTTCCTCCCTGCATGACGCTATGCATGAGTCGAACTTCAGAGGGCAACAGCATCTTTAGTACTGCTCTGTGAACGAAAGAGATTCGAATTCGCATTGCTTACACACGACAAGACATCTTTTGCTGTGCGAATCATTGGACAAACGCGACGACCAATGGGCTTCTCCCTGCATCATCAGACAGCAGGAGCAGGACCCATGAGAGGTACAGAGCCAGGGGCCTCGGTCCTGTATCCCTCTCCAGCCACTACCTCAGCGGCGGCTCAGCTGGCTAAGCCGCAAGTATCTTTCAAGTACCCTAACCCTGGTCCCGTGCTGCCCCCCCCCCCCCCCCCGAGTCAAAAACATCACCCCCCTCCTCGGTCGCAAAACGTACCACGTACCACCTACCTCCAGGCTGTCCCAGACGGCCACCCCATCACAACTCTGGCCTGAACCCAGCTCCCCAGAGCCTTCAAGCCGCGTCTGGCTCTCGCTGCTGCGATCTCTTTGCGCCAGGCGACTTTGGCCCACCGGCCCGCCTCTGTTGTGGCCCAGCAATCGGCCTCTTCAGCGGCGCCCGTCACCTTGGTTGGGCTCTCAGCTTCCTTCCGCTCATGATCGCTGCCATAGCCTTCCCTCACCCTCTTCATTACAATGTCTGCCAACAGCATCAAGGTCGTCGCCCGGTTCCGACCTCAGAACCGGGTCGAGCTGGAGTCTGGCGGCAAGCCTATCGTTACCTTTAGCTCTGAGGATTCCTGCGCTCTCGATGTACGACGTTCATTCTGTCCCTCCCCCCCCCCATCATGCGTCTATCCGGCTGACATTGTTGTTCTACAGTCTCGCGAGGCGCAGGGCTCCTTCACCTTTGATAGGGTCTTTGACATGGACTGCAAGCAGCAGGACATCTTCGACTTTTCCATCCGCTCCACCGTCGATGACATCCTCAATGGCTACAACGGAACCGTCTTCGCCTACGGTCAGACCGGTGCTGGCAAATCGTACACCATGATGGGCACAAACATTGACGATGAAGCTGAACGCGGTGTCATTCCGCGCATCGTCGAACAAATCTTTGAGAGCATCATGTCGAGCCCTAGCACCATTGAATACACCGTTCGCGTCAGCTACATGGAGATATACATGGAAAGAATTCGTGACTTGCTGGCTCCGCACCACGACAACCTGCCGGTGCACGAGGAGAAGAACCGTGGTGTGTACGTCAAAGGTCTACTGGAAATTTACGTGTCGAGCGTGCAGGAAGTCTACGAAGTCATGAGGAGAGGAGGCAACGCGCGCGCCGTCGCTGCCACCAACATGAACCAGGAGTCGTCGCGGTCCCACTCCATCTTTGTTGTCACCATCACACAAAAGAACGTCGAGACCGGCTCGGCCAAGAGCGGCCAGCTGTTTCTCGTCGACTTGGCCGGTAGTGAAAAGGTGGGCAAGACGGGCGCCAGCGGCCAGACGCTCGAGGAGGCCAAAAAGATCAACAAGAGTCTGAGCGCCCTCGGCATGGTCATCAACGCCTTGACCGACGGCAAATCGTCGCACATCCCATACCGGGACTCGAAGCTGACGCGCATCCTGCAAGAATCGCTCGGAGGCAACAGCCGAACGACGCTCATTATCAATTGCTCGCCGAGCAGCTACAACGACGCCGAGACGCTGAGCACGCTGAGATTCGGAACGCGCGCCAAGTCCATCAAGAACAAGGCCAAGGTCAATGCCGAGCTCAGCCCTGCAGAGCTCAAGGCGCTGCTCAAGAAGGCCCAGGGCCAGGTCACCAACTTTGAGACGTACATCCAAAACCTCGAGGGCGAGGTTCAGCTGTGGCGCTCTGGAGAGGCCGTCCCGAAGGAGAAGTGGGCGTTGCCGGCGGCGTCGGATGGCGTCTCGGGCGCCAAGGCGGATGCCAAGGCGCCACGACCGCCCACGCCGTCTCGCCAGCCCGCCGAGAGCCGGTCAGAGACGCCCTTGATTTCCGAGCGCTCCGCGACCCCCAGCCTTCCGCTCGACAAAGACGAGCGCGAGGAGTTTTTGCGCCGCGAGAATGAGCTGCAAGACCAGCTCGCGGAGAAGGAGTCGCTGGCGACGACGGCCGAGAAGCAGCTGCGCGACACCAAGGAGGAGATGGTCTATCTCAAGGACCACGATAGCAAACTGGGCAAGGAGAACGAAAGGCTAACTTCCGAGGTCAACGAATTTAAGATGCAGCTCGAGCGACTGACGTTTGAGAGCAAAGAGGCCCAGATCACCATGGACGCGCTCAAGGAGGCCAACTCGGAACTGACCATTGAGCTTGACGACGTGAAGCAGCAGCTGCTCGACGTCAAGATGAGCGCCAAGGAGAGCGGCGCGGCTCTGACGGAGAAGGAGAAGAGGAAGGCGGAGAAGATGGCGCAGATGATGGCCGGATTCGAGCTCGGAAGTGACGTCTTCAGCGACAACGAACGGTCCATCAATGAGGCCATCCAGCGCATCGACGCCCTGTACGAGCAGAGCGTCGTCGGCGACAACATCGCCCCGGACGAGTTTAAGGAGCTCCGGGCGAAGCTGGTGGAAACGCAGGGCATCGTCAGGCAAGCGGAACTGTCCATGTACGGCGGCTCGTCGGGCGACATGGACGCTCGTCGGCGACACGAGCTCGAGGAGAGGCTGGAGGCGCTGCAGCAGCAGTACGAGGACGTGCTGACGCGCAACCTGGGCGAGGCCGACGCTGCCGAGGTCAAGTCGCGGCTGGAGGACGCCTACGCCAACCGTCAGGGCGCACAGGCCAAGTTGGTTGAAGAGCTCAAGGCAGACATTTCCCACAAGGCGTCGGAGAACGCCCGGATGAAGACGCTGCTCGACGACCTCCAGCAGCGCGTCAAGTCGGGTGCCAACACGTCGGCGACCAACGGGAAGACGATCCAGCAGCAGATCGCCGAGTTTGACGTGATGAAGAAGAGCCTGATGCGCGACCTGCAGAATCGGTGCGAGCGGGTCGTGGAGCTCGAGATTTCTCTCGACGAGACGCGAGAGCAGTACAACAACGTGCTCAGGTCGTCCAACAACCGGGCGCAGCAGAAGAAGATGGCGTTTTTGGAGCGGAACCTGGAGCAGCTGACGCAGGTGCAGCGCCAGCTGGTCGAGCAGAACTCTGCCCTCAAGAAGGAGGTTGCCATTGCGGAGCGGAAGCTGATTGCGCGGAACGAGCGCATCCAGAGCCTGGAGAGCCTCCTGCAGGACAGCCAGGAGAAGATGGCTTCGGCCAACCACAAGTATGTCCAAACCCATGCACTTGGGGCCGCATCGATGTCTTTCTGACTTTTACGTTTCTAGGTTCGAGGTCCAGCTGGCAGCAGTCAAGGACCGACTCGAGGCGGCCAAGGCCGGCAGCACCCGTGGGCTGAACACGTCGATCAGTGGCGGCGGTGGCGGCTTCAGCTTCGCCGCCGCGGGAAGCCGCATCGCGAAGCCGCTGCGAGGTGGCGGCGGCGACGCGACGACGCCGACGATTCAGTCCCTCCAGGGCGAGGGTGCTCCCAGCAAACGTAGCAGCTGGTTCTTCAACAAGTCTTAGACGGGACCCTCCTCCCCTCCCCTCCAGATGGCCCCGGCGACGGGCATCGTCATACCCCCCCTTTTCCCCTTCATGGTACCATGGTTTTTTTTTTTTTTTTTTTTTTTTTTTAGTTCAGAGCTTGCAGGCCACGTCCCGAAACTCTGTATCCCGCCTGTGACTTGATATCCTCAACTTTCCATTCCTCCCTCCTCCTTTTCCTCCCATTTCTTTTCGCTCCTAATTTTCCCGATGCTCCCTCGCTCTTGTGAGGGGGCTCTTTTGTCTGCGTCCCCCTCCCCCCTCTTCTCCCTCTACCGCACCATCTACGAAACCATTAGACGGGGAAAAAAAGCTAGAACAGCGGAAAGACTAGGTGTGGCAGTGACGATTGGATTTACGACAACGCCTCATGTTCTCCTGCTTTTCGTCATATATCTTGCCGTCTTTCTCCTTTTTCTTTTCCTTTCATGTCCCCTTCCTCTTTGTATTTCTCTCTCCCACCAAGGTGGACAGCCGGGCTGGGGGGCTGTGGGGGACGTGTTTCACCATACAATGGCGGAGTAGACAACCGAGTCGCCGACTCGTGGCAGAGGATGGTTCACGGCGCGTAGGGCAGGGCAAAACTGGGGAGAGAAGGGGGGGGG
>LAZP02000031.1:0-35023 GCA_001272575.2 Ophiocordyceps unilateralis | reverse complement strand
GGGGGGGGGGGGAGAGGGGGATAGGGGAGGGGAGGAGAGTTGTCTGGGTTGGCGGCGGTCAAGTATTGTAGAGCTCACGCACGAATCATGGAATGAAGAATTGAGATGATGCTGCAGGAGTTGCAAGTAGTGGCGGACATGAAGAACCGGGCTGCTAACATTGATAAGATGTGCGAATCTATGCATTCATAGCCAAACCAAACCCCATTTTCCAGAAAAAAAAAACCTTTGGGGGCAATGAGAAAGAAAAGGACGATAAATGGCCACCTATCCCGGCGATGACCTGGGGAGGGGGGTCAAAAGAGAAAAGAAAAGAAAGAAAAAAAAAAAGAGAAGCAACAAAGAGATGACTGGAAGGCGGGAGAGGAGGCTTGCTGGCTGGGTCTGAGTCGTATCATCGGGGTATGGCGGCGGCAGGTTTTGAAAGACGAGGGCAGCCGTCGGTCGGTCATCAGTCGACGGGGACCGAGTTTTTGGCGATGACGACGGCGACGGGTAAGAGCAGGCTGGTGACGAGGAGGACGCCGGCGACAAAGACGAAGAAGACCTTGACGTAGAGAGTGAGGAGACGGCGCCAAGCGGCTTTGGTGAAGGTGGCCCAGGCATCGGACATGGAAACGTAGCCGCGGCCACCGACGACGGCGGGCTCGACGCGGCCGTGAAACGAGCGATCAAAGGATACGGTGGTGTCCTCGTGAGCGGGGAGCAGCGAGGCCTGGACGCGGACGAGGACGACGTTTGCGGGGATGACGAGAAAGACGGAGAAGACGAGAGTGACGAGCAGGAGGGCGATGGCCTTGATGACGAAGACGCCGTTGAGCTGGTGGACGTCGGCCTGGCGGTGTCCGGCGATCTGCAGTTCGGGGAGGGTGAGTCCGGTGATGCTGATGAGGGCGAGGGGAAGCCAGCGGGAGACTTCGCAGGCGAACCAGACAATGGTGACGGGTCGCCAAGTAGCTTCAAAGGTGCGCTTGAAAGGGGGCAGACGCTGCCAGAAAGGTAGCGGCGAGGGGCGCGAAATGACGATGTGGACCCAGCCGGCGCTGAGTTGGACGAGGGCCAGCGACGCAAGCAGGGTAGCGACGGGGGCGAAGAGGCCTCCCAGAGCGGCGGCGAAGACGGCCATGAGGAGCGAGGTGGCAAAGGCCTGGGCGAGGGCGCATGAGAAGCCACGGAAGTTGGCCATGACGCCGCCATTGGCCATGAGCAGGCGGTTGATATCGCGAAGAGACGAGGTCGAGGCTGGACGAGAAGGGCCGCTGACGGGCTTGGGTCGGAGACGAAGTGGAAAGTCATCTTCGGATGAGGAATCGAGAGAGACGGGACGGTAGGATGGGGGCTCGTCATCTTCAATCATGGCGAAGATGGGGTAGACTGTTTCGAGCGTGTAGCTGAGCTGGAGGCGCGTTCAGTAGGTGGATGCTCAAAACTCAAGGAAAGGGTGTGACTCACGATGAGGAGGATGGGGACGAGGACAATGAGCTGAAGGAGGAGAACGAGCCAGGTCCATCGCGGAAGCCTGTAATCTGCCAGACCATCGCTTGCGGCGGCGAGAGCTCTCTTGTGAAGAGAAAGGGTCAGGTCCATGGCGAGGGCCATGGTGGGCATGGCTTTTTGCGTGCGCTCTGAAGGCGCGACGCGTGATACGGATTAAGACGAAGGGGTTTTTTTTTTTTTCTTTTCAATAGAGAAAGAAGAGCAGAGGGTGAGAAGAGATGAGGAAGAGACGTTTGGGGGGGGGGGATGGAATGAGGTGAGAAAAGGGGATGACGGACGAGGCAGACGGGATGAGGCGAGGCGGGGCTGAAGATGGATGTACCGTGTGTTAAGATGGTACAGACCAGACTGCAGATTACGAAACATTGACGCACGACAAATGGAGTGCGTTTGGTGCCCCATCTGCGAAGCTGGTACCGTTTATCTATGTTTGGTGATGAGATAGATGGTAGGAAGATAGGTAGGGACTCGGTCCGAGACCGGGTGGTTTGGCCACGAATCGCGTGCGTAGCAGTGCGGCTGGTAGGGTAGGTGGGCAGATATCTAGGTAGGCGATACCTGCAAATCCAGGGCCGAGTCAAAGTATGACGATGGAGGGAGTGAATGAGTCCTTGCAATTCGCCGTCTTTGACCCTCAAAGACTACCTATACCTACCTAACCTAACCCATCTGCCTACCTACCTCTACTAGATGGATGCCACTTCTATCAACGACTCCATCCCACGTGGTTGCCTGCTGCGCGCTGACCGTTGTCGAAAGGTTCTGGTACATACCTATCTACCTACCTGGTTACGGAATGCCTCAGTACATGCAAATCACATCTAGGTACATACGACATATTTATCGGGTACCCCGCTGTCCGTGACGCAATCTCCGAACCTCAACTCGCAGCTTCCACCACCACGACCATGGCGGCGCCCTCGATACCCAACCTCCTCACCCTGCGAGGCGGCGGCAAACAAAGAGGTTTCAGGGCCCGTCGAGGCGGCGGCGGCGGCGGCGGCGGCAGCGGCGATGATGGCAGCTCCGCCGCCGATGCTGTTGTGCAAGACACGGACTCGGACGCTGCCGTTTCGCGGCTGAGTGCCGTACAGATGGGCTACCTGTCCGATGGCTATGCCGAGAGCTTCGTCTCCGGACCGGCCCCGCGCCGGCTGCCCATTATCAATCGGGGTCAAGATGCTTCCCCATCTTCTATCTTGGCCGATTCGTTTTGAGGCGCCTCTTGTTACCTACTGACCGGCGTCTATTCGTACAGGTACCTACGTTCGCACCCGCGCTCTCGACCTCATCGTCTCCTCCTTTCTCTCCCACACAGACGGTCCCAAGCAGATGCTCTCGCTTGGCGCCGGCACCGACACGCGACCTTTTCGGCTGCTGGATCAGCACCAACTCATCTACCACGAGCTCGACTTTGCGCCTACCTGTCGGCGCAAGTACAGCGTCGCCTGCGCCCTTCCCGCCCTGGCAAGGAACTTTCAAGATGTGGAAACGGCTGAGAGCGGTTCTTGGAGCGCGCAATGGCGAAGAGGCGGCGAGTATCACTGTCATGCTATCGACCTACGCCACATCAATGGCTTGGACACAGCCATGGGCTCGACGATCCGAACCGACCTACCGACGCTGATCCTATCCGAATGCTGCCTCTGCTATCTCACTCACAACGACTCGCAACGCGTCATCGCCTATTTCGAGTCCCGGATGGAACGGCTAGCCCTAGCCGTGTACGAACCGATACCGTTGCACGACCCCTTCGGCCGCATGATGCTGTCCAACCTGGGCGCGCGCCGCATCCACATGCCCAGCGCAGAGCACTACCGCGACGAGAAAGGTCAGGAGGCGCGTCTGCGCGAGGCCGGCTTCACTGATGTCGGCTACGCTTCCGTCGAGCACATATGGGATGATTGGGTCGGGCATGGCGAAAAGGCTCGTCTCGATGCCATCGAGGGATTGGATGAGGTCGAGGAGTGGCGCCTTTTGGCCGCTCATTATCTCGTCGCTTGGGGGACCAAACATATCCGGCTTGGGGATTTGGGAAGCGGGGGCTTGGCTGCTTTGTCGTGGGAGTCGAGATGTTGATGATACCCTCTAGGCCTTTTGCTTATGATGCTGACTTTGTCGAGGAGAGTTGTTGTAGGGGCTCAATGTCCAAGCCGTCATCCTATCCGGTCAACTGGGGCACGACGACTACTTTGCAGGGACTTGGACCTGGTCGCGCAGCCATCTACTTGTAACGTGAAATCGTTATTGAGAAGCGTCACAGTCGCTAAGCAACCATGTTTGGCGTAAGTCACCGCTTGCCTTGGCGTTCCCCTTCAAGTCATTTGAGTTCTTACATGGCCAGGGCACATGCAATAGTGACTATTTTGAGCCCCATCCGGCTGGTCCGAAGTCGAGGTTGTTGGCTGCGGTGAACGGTCGCTGTTGAGAGCGAATCGCAGTGGGAAACTGCCCTCCCAGCCGGCGATGCGTCCGACGGAATCCATGAAGGCTGTTGCATCCCGAATACCGCCGAAGTCGGTCGTCCATTCGTTGGTCAGGCCGTAAGAGGACCAGCCCATATCGTACAATTCATTGTATTGAGCATTCTGCAAAATGGCGTTTACCAGTTCCCGCTGGTAGTTTGCATCATTATTTGACGTCGACGATGGAAGCCGGCTGCGAACCTGGAGTTCCAACTGATGAAACTCGGTCCAGCCTAGCCAGCCATATACCTGTGAGAACTGGACACCGCCCAGGGCCAAGACTTCGCGATTTACCGAGGATAACTGGCGGAGAACGTCGTCACGTCGGGGATCGATCATGTTGGGCGCCGAGTGTATAATGTAAAGAAAGCCGTCATCTTCGGCGTACGATGCCGCCAAGTCTGGATGATGTGATAGCGAAACAAATGCAGTGTACCACAACCTTTCACCAGAGGAGTCGACGCTCGACGAGTCAGTGTCGGCGTCGGAGGACCCGACGTCATCAGACTCTTCCTCCAAGTCGCCAGTCATATGGTGTGCCATGCGGAAAGCCGACTGGTGGTGTTGATAGCCAGCCTCTGCGGGAGCGAATCCGCCCAGCTGTCTGATATCAGACGGTTTCCTGCGCTCTCCCATCTCTCCGCGAAAGAGGAAGACATTCCCGTCAATCCTGGCCTTCTTGGGCGGAGGAGGATTTCGAGCTTGGACCGTATGGGGTAGCTCGCTTGCTACGAGCTCGGCGTGGCTGAAGCCGGAGCATAGCGACCACCAGATGGGCAGGGCTGGAACGATAGCCAGCCAGTACATGGTTGCGACCTGACCTCGTCACTACACGGTCGGAGCTTGGATTTGGCTAGGCCGAAGAGGAATCTTATATGTCTAACTTGGTGGACTGAAAGTTATTACACGTTGACTATAGCTGGACATGATGGGGCACTTGTTGCTATGCTAAATTTGCTGCAATATAGGAGTAATCTAGGGGCAATATCTTGGCGTAGTCGTAGCTTGCGATTGGCTAGACCGAAGAGGAATCTTATATCTCGGACTTGGTGGACAGAATCTATTAAATCTATCACGCGTGGACTGTAGCGAGATATGATGGGGCAATTACTGCAATGCTAAATTTGCTGCAATATAGGAGTAATCTAGGGGCAATATCTTGGCGTAGAGTGATTCGATAGTTTTCATCAACACCTCATACGATGTAGATGTAATCAAGGACAAAATGACTTGTATGTAAAATACGTAGAGTTGAGTAACAATTAATTGTACATGTATAATAAGCTCAAGGCCGTTATACCTTGCAAAGGATCTTGGTATCAAAAGCCAATAATACGGCTTGAATGGCCTTATTCAATCAATAACAGTTGAATTCTTATTTCCGCACTCCCGGGTTCGAAATTCCTTACGCCCTGACTCGCGTACTACATTCTTCCTCCCCCATCTTCACCGTTTGCATTAAAAAAAAGAGAGCTTCCTTCTCGGAAACTTTGTTCTGTCGACTGGACCGGACCGGCCCAGTCCATCTATCTATTCGGCGCGCCCCATACACGCGGCTTTTGCACCCCTTGTCGGCTGTGCGTCGACTCGGCAGCGGCATAGAGCATTCGCTCAGTGGCAGGATCAATCTGTCCATCTACACACACATATGCCGGCTGAACAAGAGGCACACGGTCTCGAGACAGTTCTCTAGGCCATGGTTAGGATCTAAGGCTAAGCGCTCTATCGCGGGGCCCTATCCGGCTAGGTAAGCCATTCTTAGAGGGTTAATTTGCAATTTAGCTGATTATTTAGATAAATCCGCCATAGCCTTTATTTTGACTACTAGCGGAGAATAGGAATTAGGCACTTCCCTTTCGCCTAAAGACGAAGCTAATAATAATAATAATAGTAGCCGCAAAGCTATCTATATGTCCTCTAGATTTCCCGGAAGCTCAAGATCAACAAGGTAAAGAGGAGGAGATAATAAAGATGGCATAAAGTCTCGATCCACCTAGGTCAAGGCAAATAACGAAGTAGCAAAATCCCAGGCCTTCGCCACCTAGCCGTCAGCTATCAACCTAAACGGTCAACCAATTAATATAAAACAAGTAACAGAAAGGGATTTAGGGCGGTATAGTAGTCGACCTATCCCGGTGAAGCCCCCATAAACACACCAACGAAGATATAGACGTCAAAAGGATACAACAAGATAACGGCTAGATAATAATTATTGGCGGAGAGGATCCTCCAGAGGCCTCCCCCCTCTATTACGCCCCCAATGCACTCCTTCTTACTCTGCCGGGACCCTCGCTTAATATATAGTGAAGGCATGATCGTCCAACTGTGTCCCCACGTTGTCTGACGCCTTCCCCCTTCCGTTTTCTCAGCAACTTTGTGGGCACATCCAGGGCTGTGAACCAGACGCGCAGTGCCGACTCCACGGTGTGGACAAAAAGCTCGGTTTGTCTATCGGCTTGAGGATGGCATGCGGTTGAGTAGGCCAGAAGACACTCGTTTGCCTATCCAACTGTGGGCGCGTAGCGGGCACGGGCTGGCTACCCATCGTGGTGAGCGTCTGCGAGACTCTTGCAATGAAGCAAATGAAATGTCAAATCAAGTCTGGATAGAAACCGATGCGGGGTGCCAGGTCGGCCGCCGTGGCCACGTCCATTGCAACGACGGCGTTCTGTCCATTCAAGTCGGCTGCTCTACGCAGCTCGAGCCGTCGAAGATTGACGTATCCGTAGCCGACGTGGCCACATGCCATCAGGTCGTGAAGATGAGGCTAGAAGGGCGAAGCCAGCCATAGGTGGGTGTCGAATGGTCCATGGATCGGCAGCAAGACCAAGACGCCTTCTCAGCAACAGATGAGGCTGGACCGCTCCGAGTGACTCGTCGATTATCATCCATGGTTGGTGGGTGCTCGAGGGGGTGGCGTAGTGTGACGCAACTAGGCCAAGCAAGTTCGTCGGAAAAGGAGAACCAAGATTCACGGAAGCGCCTTCGTCGCCGATCAACGTCGCGATCCAGGCCGTGGCACGAGTCGAGCCGTCTTCTTCCCATCTTCTTTGGCCCAAGCTTTTAAGGAGGTGGGCTCTCCCGGCTTTCGATAGAGGTTGCCGCTAATCGATCGCGCTGTAGGAACACACGCTTCCGCGGCGTCGTCGCTTTTCGTCGCGTCACAAACAAAAAGGCGTCGCCGACGGAAACGTGAATTGCTACCATATAACAACACTCGTCCGAGGGACGTTATAGCCTAGGTCTGAGGAGGTGGGCTCTCCCGGCCGTCGACAGAGGTTGCGGCTAGCCGATCGCGCTGTAGAAACAAACCGCTTTCATGCAGTCGGCCATCAACTCCATCCGGGCGCACGGGTAGCAAGCTCGGGCCATAGCAGATGCCTGGTTCTAGCAGGCGTCTACGTGGTCCCTCTTGACTCAACTCCACCCACTATTATTGTCAGCTTGGTTCTTGTTTCATGTCGTGGGACTTTATGTCCCCATTGGCGCGCCGTGCGGATCATTGTTCTCAGTTGTCCCCTTTTCACGGGGGACCGACTCCTTGCGGTTCGTGGGGCCTTGAGCATACCTTGCGGCTGCTCCCTGGAGCTTTCCCCAGGTGCCGATGGTCTGCAAGTTAGGGATCAACCTTTCACATTCCAACGCCCCGTCATCCAGGTCGTCGTCTCCGGTCGGCTGGCGAAAAGATTCTTTTATCAAGCAGGTCGAATACGATGATAAGGATTCCATGTTCTGGGTGCATGGCGGCTTTGGCAATCTGCTTCATTTTCGAGATCCACCCGCGTGCCGCCTTGGGGTTCGCCAAGGTCACCGACGCCATGCGCCCAACGCAGGCACTGCACGGCTCCGACCGGGTGGTCGTGCCCTTGTGGATCGTGCGGCGGGGCGTATGTATGTCAAGGCCCTGCCTGTGTCATCATGGCAACCTCGCGGCCTGCGATATCCCAGACGCATGTTCCTGAACCCCCCTACTTTCGGATGGCACCGTGCTGGCAAGGCGGCAGAGTGTCCGCCATGACACACCACTCCGCCCTGTCGGGTACACCCGCCTGACGGCAGGACTTTGCCTGGTTAACTGTGCCGAAAATGAACGCTTCCGGCCGAGGTGACCCGACAGCATTCCCTGAAGCGGCGAGAACGCAAAGCCATGACCGCAACCCATCCCTTCATGGTAGTAGCCGGCGGTCTGCTCAAACGTCGTCTTGTCGGATGGGTGACCAATCGCTCGTCCAAGAAATCACCTGGACGCGACGAGAAGATCAAGGCCTGCCAGGTGAAACCTCATGCTGTAGGGAAAACCCGAGACCGGCAGAACAAAAGCTACAGCAACGCCGCACACGTAGCCGCAATCCGGCAAGAAAGAGAGAAGAATTCGAAAGAAGTAAACCCTTACGCTCCCCAACAGTCGTGGCAGTGGCGTCGGCAGCATAGCCCTGGACAGAATAAGTGCTGGAAGTGCTGGCTGGTATACCAACGATGTAGCCAACCTTGCTCATCTGGTGGCACACCATTCGGTAGTCGGCCATCCGGTGCGGTCTCGTCCGGCTCTGAGCTCGTTGGTTGGCTAGCAAGGTTTTTGTTGTGGGCGCGCGATTGCGTTGCGCGCGTCGTGATGCATTGATCTTTTTGCGCTTCTGTTGCTTTGGATCATCGGCCGCGATCTGTATGCCCCGAGGAAGATTATCGAGCGGAAGGGGTCCTTCTGCAAAGGTTCGGGATCGTTGTCGCTGGTCCGTGGGGCAGAGGATCCCTGCATGGCGGCCGTGACAGTGAGCGCAGACGACCTCAACTGCGCAATGTTCGGCGTCATGTCCGAACCATTGGCATCGGTCACACCAAAGGTGGAGTCTGAACTTGCGGCCCATCTTGCAAATGGCATCAAAGGTGTCGTACCATTCCCACAATCGAGCAAGGGGACCAAACGGTAAGTGCAACGACTTGACTGTCCGAGGACTGAGCCGAACTTCACAGTCCGCACATCTTCGGGGCAGACGTGAAACCCGGTACTTAGTACAATCCCCCACAAGCATCAATCCTTATGGACTGTTTGGTGTTCAAGATATCGACTCCATTTGGGATTGCAAAGTCTTGTCCCAGCAGAATGCCGGGAGCCATCTCAGGAACTATTCATGTGAAAAAGATGACTCGTCTTCTTCTCTGTTCTCGGTCGAGGGCACCTTGTCGGCGAGTCTCTCTCGGGCTTGTCCTGAAGCAGTGAGGTCGACATCCGTATACTGACGACTCCAACTTCTTCCAACGGGTCTCCTCCATGCATGGAAGTTTCAGACGCTTCGCGTTGAACTGCTCGGATAACCCTGTCGACAATTCCTCCAAACATTCCCCTGGCGGCGGCATGGATGCGCCCTCTGGCACTCGGCGCAAGCAGCGATACATGTACCCAGCTGTCGCTTCATGTCGTGGAAGAAGAGGGTCTGGCGAAGGAGATGATATGATACGACCGAGTGACACCGAAGAATAGAAGGCGGATCCGCGTCCACATCTCGTCCAACGGCTTCATCGATGTTGTAGGTGAATCGAAACCATGGTCAAAAATGCAGCGGGAGAACCTTGCGGAGCCCAGAAGAAGCCGCCCTGTGCCTTCCAGAAACCTCATGACTGGTGTTGTGCTGTAGCCAATGCGGAGACTGAAGATGAGCTGGTATAGGAGGGAGGGCCGGTTCCGACGAGACGCGTTGAGGAGATGGAAAAGGAAGATGATAGCCATCAGGGCGGTCAGTGATAGCACCCTGGGATGCAGGGGAGTAGCGTTGAGTATGATTGATTGCCTTGTGGAAAGAGCGTCGCCAGAAGCTGAGGACACGAAGAGTCGGACCAGATTGATGCAGAGAGATGACCGGTCCTCGCCCTAGGGCCTCTCGTCGCTCGCGCGCGGGTCGCGAACTCGGACGAGCCAGCTGGGGAGATGACGCGGGGCGCCGGGTGCGAAGCTGCTGTCCATGTCTTTCCGCGCGCGGGGTCTTGCCTATCGCAATAGGGGAGCAGGGAGTATACCAGCGGTCCAATCGTAGGAGGAGCGGTCAGGATGCTAAAGCATGCTGGCTGTACCACATCTCCTCATCTCCCATCCCGAACGCAGCCTCGAGGAACTGCGGGCGTGGCGAGCCTCTCAGAGTGACTGGAAAAGAACAAGCTTGAGGTATCACGGTGACGACTTCTTTGGACGTGAGTCTGAGTCACTCCATCTCTTAGTCTCCTCCCTCATCATCGGGGCAGGTACGCCTAGGAAGCGAAGGCGGCGTTGGAGGGAGGAGCTATCGAGACGCGGCCGTTCCGCCCCCCTGATGTTGCTTCGGTAGTAACAGGCAACTTGCTTCGTAGCGTCTTTCCCCCGAGGTTGAAGCCGGAAATGCCAAGCCGGAAGCTCCTCGACGATGGTGGCTATAAGTATTCGCGATCCCATGACTGCCTCACATTGTGCCAATCTTGAGTGTCATCGTCATCACTCAAGGAAACACATCCTGCATCAGGGGTGGGCCTTGACCGGAAACCGTCCAAGCAATCAGGAGACTGCGCAGGTGATTAAGGGCCAACAGAGCCACCCAAGTAGTGTCCCGGTCCGGCTCTTCCTGATGAAAAGGGGGCGACAGGGCGGCAGTCTCGACGGAACGAAGGCATTGCTGCTACTATATAGACGTGGGAGTGTAGCTTGCGCGAGGATTGGCCAGCGTCAGCTCTTGCAGTGCCTGCGCTGCCGGGACGGCGCCGTCCCCAAGCTGCACTTCGACCCGGCTCGGGCGCATTGGTAGCAAGCTCGGGCCACAGCGGACGCCTGATTTTAACAGGCATATCCGTGTGACCCTTCTTCGAGCTTGCCGACGCCATGCGCCCGACGCAGGCGCTGCACGGCTCGAACCGAGCAGTCGTGCCCTTTTTGATGCAAGCTTCGTCAAAATCTCCTAATCGTTCTTTTATGCGGCTGAATGCTCTGTACGGCTGTTGTATTCAGAACGAGTGGTGAGGTGAAGGTGACTCGCCTGGGGTTGGGCTGCGCGGAGGGAGTTTCGGGCACGGGAGTCGCGAGAGGCCGGGCGGAGATGAAGTCTGGTTCAAAGCCTTCGCGCCGAGCACGCGCACGGAACTGGTGGTAGATCGCCGTGCTACTTGCCTTCCAGGCTGCCCAGGGACCGCTTTTGGAACGGAGGGAGTTGGCGAACGCAGTCTCTGTGCCGTAGAGTTCGAGTGCCCGACGGTAACTTGATTGAGATGCGCCGAGTTTAAAAAGACCGTGCCAATCATAGATGGAGAGACCCGTGATTCAAGGACATGCTGTTGCTAGGGCCCGAAATCATCGAAAAGATCCTAAGAACGGACATTACTGAGCTCCTTGGTTGAGTCTTTGAAGGTACGCTCCTGCGGGACATGATGCCCCCAACGCGCCTCTGGGGCGGAACTGTAGAGTCATAGCGGGTAATCGGCTGAGAGATATGCTGACTCTTACCGAGTCTCTGGAAAGAAGCATAGTCGGGCTTCATCCAAACGATTGTATCCGTGATATAGTGTCATGAGTGGCGTTCGGGTGCCAAGATCCAAGTTCTGGATGATGTGAAGGGCAGATTCCGCAAGGCCGTAGCGACGATAATAAGAATGTCGTTGTGCTGAAAATATGTAAAGAGCTATCGGCCAAGACAGCGAAAGAAAAGGGTCCGCCAGCAAGGTTTGAAGCGTCTGCGCCAGGAGGAGCCAACAGAGGTTCATTGTATGTGCCATATAGCATGTTATTTCGACGAATGCCAGTGCCTCGCGGGAAAAAAACGTGATAGTATTCTCATATTCAGCATGGTCGCTCGAAGCAGTTTGGTTCAAGGAAATCTATGGCGTGCACGTAGCGGATAGAACTGGACGTCGAGCAAAGGCGGTGGTCAGATTCCTCATTCGTCTCTCATAGTGGTGAAGCGTGGCCGCATATTTCCACCAGTGCAGGAAAGTCGCGACGCTGGGCGTCAACCTTTTGTCTTTGACCGAGACTTTATCCTTGGCCAGCACCTTTATTGCCTCATCTCGGCTCTCTGTGTTATCGTATCATACAGCCAGGTAGCTGTTTGCACTCGGTATAACTTTCGCCAGACCCTTTGACGCTTTGGAGGTGGCCACTAATCTTTTCAGTGACGGTTATCCTCAGTGACAGCGTTGGCTCTCGTCATGTCTGAGCATTCTGTCGTCATGGTTCTGTCGCGAGGCGTCCACCAGGGCCGGGTGGGCACCTTTCCAGCTCAGCAAAGCCGGTTCCCAGCAAGTGGCCCAAGGAAGCAATATTGGTAGCCAGCGGCAGGTTCGTCGCACCTCCGCATCCGATGTTGCTCGCCGCAACAGTCTGCACTGGCATGACCGGATGATGATGATGGTCATGGTTGTGACTGCGGCTGACGCAAATCTTAACCAACACCGACCATGGCGCACGAGCAGGCAACCAGAACCTACTATGGGGAGGGGAAACATACCGAGGTCCTGTGAGTTGGGCCATCAAAGAATGTCGGCAAGGTTTCATCTTGCTGTTGCTGGCCCTGTCACTTTCTCCCGGTTCGGTCCTGGCCCTTTCATCGCTTCGTGCATTGATCTTCTCATGAGAGACGGTATGAATGCCTCAGACTTGTTCCGGGGACAGCCCACAAACGAATCTCCGGGACCAAGGGAGCGACTGGAGGGCCCGCAAGAGGCAAGAGGAGGAGTTTCAGAGGTGAGACCGTGGTGACGCGATTGTATCTCTCAGATCGAACATAACCGTCTCAACAATCGGGTTCCACCATCGCTCGTGGGCTTCTCTCGCTGTCCATGAATGCGACTGTGTGACCACTGCGCCAAAAAGAGAGAAGTCCCACGTAGAATCTCTTTGTCATGGCTGTGTTTGCCGGTGAGATTAATGATATCGCGTGGGGACGGGCCGAAAAGCTATCGGGCTATGATGCTGCGAAAAGGTCCCAGTACGTGTGTCTTGATAGCGACACGAGAAGACCCCATAAGTCATCGCGTCGATGATCAAAGCCGTCTGGGATCCCGTTAATTTGCCTCTTTTCACTGTACCCCGTAGCGTGAGACGAGGCCGTGGCCTAACTCGTCAGGCGAGTGTCCTTTGCGACGCACAGAATTTGTCGTCGGCATCGGCACAAGTCTTGACGAGTCAATTTCATCTGTTTGCTTCTCCCGGGACTTCCAACAACGGTCCCCGGGGAATGAGGAGAAACCCCAAGAATGAAGTCTCGAACATTCCAGGAGCTTAGTCCGTTCCATTGAGGTGGTGCAGATCGTCGAGAAAAGATATCTGAAAGGGAGATCGTTTTGATGAGATGGATGATGTCGGTCTTTCCAAGGGACGTTTCGTGTTCTATCACCTTTATTGCTTCATCCCGAAGCCAGATGGCGCTCCAGTGAATAGTCAGATAGTAATATGCACTGACATTCGCCGAAAAAAATATCTGAAAGGGGGATCGTTTTGATGAGATGGATGATGTCGGTCTTTCCAAGGGACGTTTCGTGTTCTATCACCTTTATTGCTTCATCCCGAAGCCAGATTGCGCTCCAGTGAATAGTCAGATAGTTGTATGCACTGAGATTCGCCGAGATAAGATGTCGACAAGTTTTAGAAATGACGACCCGAGCGCTGCGTAATCTGTGAGGCGTTCCATGGCTGCACTTTTCCTTCCCGGCTAGTTCGGTCTTATCGCGGGAGACAATGGCCGTAATGGTCGGACGCTGTTGTCCCTTCGTTCCTATTCTTAGAGGCGAGCAGGCTAGCCGCCGCCGTGCTCTCCTTGGCCTTGCCATATTACTCCAAGAAGTCTTTCCAGGGCTTCAAGTCCTTCAGGGTCGAGAAACGACGTCGATGGTCATCGATGATCTTCGAAAAATCTTGACTCTCATCGTATTTAGATGGCGCAAAGAGGAGCAGTTGTATGGCTTGACTCCGTCGTGGACTTTAACGCATCGATCATCTTGAAGCAATGCCTTGGCCTCTGTGCATATTCGGAACATGTCGATGAATTTTGACCAAGTTAAGTTGGATGATCAATGCCACACTATGTACCAAACGTAAAGGCCTCCCTAGAGGTGTGTGAGCGTAGTGAAAGGCTACTTGCGTCATGAATGAGTATGTTGCCGGTGCCGACTCGGGGGACTGCCGCGAGGTACGCTTACGGCGTTCGAAATCCGCATTCCGAGTGTTGCAGTGACGGTAGAGTCTTTCGAATGAAACTCGGCGAAACGCGGTAATAGCCTCTCCAGTCAAGTCTCAGTAGTGGTAATATGAATGGGGGAGAAGTTCTTTGAAGAAGGTCTAGCACTCTTCTCTATCCAGTCGACCGGGCTGATGGGATAGATGAAGGGTGAAGTTTGTATGAAAAAGACGAATTCCATCCGCCAAGATAGGCAAGCTCCCAGTATTTCATGAGTGCTTGCTCATCTCCGTCATCCTCGACGGCAACGACGGATGAGGATCGCGTTGAAGGGCGAGGATGATGAGGAAGGAAATGATGGTGAAAAAGAGAAGAGAAGATGAGGAAAGAAAATTAGCGGATGAGTGTGTGGGGAGAGGAAAAAAATACTCCAGCCAACGAGTGCTGCAGTGATCAGTACTACCACTTTTTGCCAGCTGCCAGGGTACGCCGTGCTGGCAGCTGCACACGTGTACCGTACATAACGGCCGGGAACAAACTACCACCGGCTGCCCGGGCAGTTAGGGCTAACGGAGCGTTTCAATGTAGAGGCTTGGAAGGAAGTCGGAGCAAGGCAATTGTGTGCTTTTATAGCTGGGCTTGGAACAGCGCAAACAAGCTACGGGCGAGGCTGCAGACATGTCCAGTGCCGAATAGGCGCCTCCGGCACCGGAAGGATTATGTCGTGGCACCGGACAGCGACGTGTGTGGAAGGGACCTCGCCTACGGCGGCACGGATAGCTGCTCCAACCATGAAACAGTTTTGATGGACAGCAGGGTGTATGGCGGTGAGGCCTGTGACAAAGCTATTACATATGGTCTATTCTGTATAAAGCAGGGAACTCTCTGCAATTTTCCCAACAACAGACGATGTGCAAAAGACGCCATTCATAGAGCAATGGCCTATTGCGAAGAGGTTTGTTTGTGTCCCGAAGTCGACGATGTCGAACTCGGTAGTCACGTGAGGCTTACCTTGACGATTGGGCTGTCTGAGTCATCAGTTGGCATCATGCTCATGCTCGCACAGTGCAGAGAAAGCGGGCCGACGGAGTCGTGGTTCGACCACAATACACGTCTATACCTAGGCTGTAGCAGTGCGAGAATAGATGCTCGCACATGGACACTATCGTTTTGGTCTGTCTCTCACTTCCACTTCACCTCATCACCTCCCATCCTAACAACCAAGGACACAAACAATTCAGCTTCTTTAACCCTCAGCGTCTCCAAGTCGCCACAGGCCGCTTCTCGAACTAATAGCTTCTTGCCAATACCGAAGCCTATGCACGGTTTCAATTGCATGTCAAAATCCGGTCCCGACGACGACAGCCCTCGCCGTTCCGTCCGACTCTCGCCCGACTCTCATCCGATTCGATCGGCTCCGAGCCGGTTCAGCGCCCGAAGCAATGGCCGAGGGAAGGGATAGCAAGGCGTACAAGTATCGTCAGGAGATCAGCCAGGTAGGACGGCACCCCTTCGGTTGTGGTCTTTCGTTGCGCCTCAATCCTCAGGCACTTGTCGACGCGTACTATTCGTAACGAGTTGGATGTCGACTCCGATAATCGCTTCTGCCGCGCTTCCACCGCCGCTGTTTACTTGGTCCTGACCGGGCAACGGCGCGCCCAACCAACCATATGTCCACTTCGACGCGCTACTCAGCCTTTCTTGCAAGTTTCAACTACCGGAAATCTTTTGTTGAAAATGGACAGGCAAGGTGAGACGAAACAGATGCTAATGGAAACCATCGCGCAGATGATGTACGTTTCCGGCGAGACGGCAGAGCCCTCGGTTGAAACGACGAGCATCATCGAAGACATCGTGCGGCAGCAAGTCATTGAACTGGTGAGAGTGCTTTTTTCGTCACGGTTCAACTCCGACTAATGTGGCCACATAAAAGCTACGCAACTGCACCGAGCTCGCCTCCAGACGCGGCTCCAAATCCATCAGCACAAACGATCTCATCTTCCAAATCCGCCACGACCAAGCCAAAGTCTCCCGCCTACGCACCTTTCTCTCCTGGAAAGACGTGCGCAAAAACGTCAAAGACTCGGAAGACAAGGGCGCGGAAGCCGACCTCGCAGCAGGCGACGACCCCGTCGGCGGCGTCGTCCCCGGCGGTCCCACCGTCGACGAAGCGGCAAAGAAGAACAAAAAGGCAAAGGTCGGCCTCCCCTGGGAACCGGCCTCCTTCTTTCCCGTCGAAGTGCCGGAACGCGACGACGAAGACGATGAGGAGGAGGACGAAATGAATTACATCACCCTCCAACGCCTCCGCAAGGCAGACGAGCGCACAAAGGTCATGACCCGCGAGGAATACGTCACCTGGTCCGAGTACCGTCAGGCCTCCTTCACCTGGCGCAAGGGAAAACGGTTCCGCGAGTGGGCTGGCTTCGGCATCGTGACGGATAGCAAGCCTTCGGACGACATCGTCGACATCCTTGGCTTCCTCACCTTTGAGATGGTCGCCACCCTCACCGAAGTGGCACTCAAGTTCAAGGAGCAGGAGGACTTGGTCCGCGCCCAGTCCGGACCCGCGGCCGACTCCCTCGGCGCAAAGAAGCGGAAGCGTCTCCAGGGTCTCTTCGACCCCCCCAGCGAGGGCAAGACGCCTATCGAGCCGCGCCACGTCCAAGAGGCCTTTCGCAGGTTTCAGCAGAGGCCCAAGAAGGCGCGCGCTATGCTCAACGGTACCAGACTGCTGCAGCACACGCCTCTCAATATCATCTGATTGCTCGTCGCCCTTGGGCTTGTTTTGTTTTATTTTTATTTCATTTTATTTTTCTGTTTTTAAAAGCCGGTGTCAGGGACAGGAGGCAGTGACAGGCGTTTCACGGACGCAGGATCCAAAGTGTTTCTCGCTTACGGTCAAGAGGCGTTCTCGAGAATATCTTTCTATTCCTTTGTATTTTTTTTTGTCGTCTCTGACGGGCGTATCTTACCTCGTCGACCAAGACATCCTCTTTGATGCCGCCTGTCTGGCTAAACTCGCCAGTAGCCGCATGCTTGCATACATACATGACAAGTCATCCAAACAATATCCATATCGAAAAGAAATAAAATGATGCTTTTTTGACTTTCCGCTCCCCCCCCCCCCCCCAAAAAAAAAACCCCCAACATGCCACGAGAACCCAGGCAGCAAGCAGCTCACGGGGTCCCCGTTGTAGAAACTGGTCTCCTCCTCACCACCGAGCTATCCCTTCTCAAGCGGGTACCGACCCTTTGCAAGCTGAGCGGGATGCCCTCATCCCAACTCCCGCTATCAGAGCTCGTCTCGCACTCATCCATGTCGTCCACCGCCGATTCCATCATGTCCGTCCGCCGTATCGGAGCCCAGGTCTTGGCGTCTCCATCCGTCTCCGGCGAGCTAGCTGCTGCCGGGGTCCCGGAGGGAGCGGCGTCGACGTCGGTGCCGACACCCTGGCCGAGGCGCTGCCTGTACGTCGAACGCTTCAGCATGCCGCTCCTGAAGGCGTTGACGCCCACCAAGAGCTTGACCAGCTCGACGAGCTCCTCGAGATACTCGATGATCTCCATCTGACCGACCGTGCCGGCGTTCCACGACAAGAATTTGCGTTTGGTGATGAGACTTGCCGTCTCCTCGTTCAGCTCGGCCCGATCACCCTTTGCCGTGTTCTCCGACGCGACGATTTCGCGCACGCGACTGATCAAGCGTAGCAGGGCGAGCCGGGCCGATGGGATGAACTGCGGGAGAGGCAGCCACGTAGTCAGGGCTTCGTTGATGGAGAACAAGATCAACGTTGTGCTGGCCGCCACGTTTCTCCGATACGCGTACAACTTGGGATTTAGCTCTTCCAGGATAGACGATCCGTAGGTTCGTCGGAGCTGAATCACGTTGTCCATCCGATCTATAATCTGATGAAGCACGTAAATGATCTCCGTGTATATAGGAGCAAGCGGCTTGAAGCTTCCCTTCAGACGTGGCTCACTGAGGCAGAAAGGCAGGGCAGTCTCGGCCTCGGCGAGCGCCCCCTGCGCCTTGTCGCGGGCGCGATTGAAGCGGGCAATGAGAGCTTGCGAGCGGATGTTGGGACTCCAGGGCCCCTCGATGCCAACAGAAAGAGACATTTCCATTTTCTGAACTTGGCGGACGGAGTAAGACAGACATTCGACCAAGCGATCTCGGGCCCGGACCGGGGCAATGACGACCTCGACCAGCATAGCAACGAAGCCGCCGACCAAAAAGGCCACAAGACGCTTGTAAAATATCTCGTATGCAGGGATAGTACCATTGACCGAAGCTAACCAGAAATACAATCGTCAGCTTCTTTCCCCGGCCGCGTACGATTGCCCGACTTACCGACAGCGACGACAACCATGGACACCATCGAGACCATGGCTACTTTGACGTACTTGGTAGCGAGTTGGATGTAGATGGAGGGCAAGATTGAAACGAGAAGGAGGACGGCAACGGCAATTCGGTTGCCTCTGCCAATCTCGTACGCAGCAAACCCAGCCACGCAGCCAAAGGTGACGCCAATGAGGCGAAGGACGAAACCAAAGGCCGAACTGCCAATGCACACCTCGAAGACCAACATCAATTGCATGGGCGCCCAGATGCCGCGAACCTGGTTGTACCATGGCCTCCACGACGTCACAAAGGCCGGCCAGAGAAGGAGAAACATGGCGACAGCCAGCTTGAGGGCGTAATCCAGGTCATTCGAGTTCTGGGCCCATTCCAGAGCGTCGGCTGCCTTTTCCCTCGTCTTTGCCATCAAGCCGAGGTTTTCGAGCTCCAGTTTGCGTCGTGCTCGCTTTTTCGATGACCTTTTCTTCTTTGGCGACTTCAGCTCCGCCCACTGCACGGTTTGACCGATGCGACTTTCTTCGTCTGAAATCCGACGAGAGCGAAATTCGCCAACTCCTGGGATTGGCCCAGCGGCATGGTGCCCAACCGGGCGCTGACCGATACTAGACACCTCGACGAGTTCTGTGGCCTTGCTTGACCTCCGATTCGCGAACCACTGGCGAAACTTGGTGAACTGCGGCACCCAGAGTCGGGAACGGTCGTGGCGGCGCTGCCTGCTCTCGACGAGGAGCCGCAAGTGACGGAGCATCTCCAACAACTGTGCCGCAGAGTCTCGAAGAGAGAGAATAAAGGACGATGCCATGAATGTCTCCATGCCGGGCATAAAGTCGATTGGCTCATACGACTTGTCCATCATGGCCTGTTTGAGCTGATCGGCGGCTTCCGTGTCGAAAAGAGTCAGAGAGCGGGCAAACTTGTCAATTCTCACATCAAGTTCCTGCAGAGACATGCTCCTGGGAGCTGCGGCACCCGAGGGAAGCTTCGGCACGTCGAAGCAGTAGGCGAGACACAGGATGACGAGATTGGCCGCCTCCGCCACAGACACTTGAAAGTCTTGTGCGGGGCGTCGAATGCGGGTGAGGATTGCTTCCAGTAGCTCGGCACTGCTTGTTTCGATTTCCTTGATGGGCTTCACGGTGGGAAAGGGCTTCGCGCTGTCTGCCTTGCCAGGACGAGACGCTCTTCTCGTGCCCTTCTTCCCTGACCTCTTTCCTGCTTTCTTGGCCATTCTGCCCGATGCTTCGCCATTTTCGCCCGACAAGGATCGGCCTGAGCTTTCGTTTGTGCCGACAACAACAAACTTGTTTTCGCAAGCACCAATCAGGGTGGTGACGTTTCGAACCAGACCTGTCATGTACTGAATACTGATTGGTTTCAATGCAGTCGGTGGCAGAGGCGACAGAGATATCTCGAAGTTGACTTCATCTTGAACCGCTCTACAACGAGCGACACAGGCACGCAGCTTGGGCTTTTGTGCCGTCAGGTGAACCAAGTTGGTGGAGTGATGGGGAAGAGCAGACAAGGCAGACCCATGCTTGACAGCCTGGAAGGGATTGGGAAACTGGGCAAAGAATTTGGCCAGCGCACTCAATTTTGCGGCTTGGCCAGGCTTTAGAGACTCGTGTCTAGAGGATGCGGTCTCGACAGGGGCGGATTCCGGATCGCAGCCGGGGGTGACGAACCAATTGGTTGCGCGCGTCAAAGTGTCGACCGTCTCTGACAGCGCGCTGATAGTTGTAGAGCCCAGGTACGTGCTAGAGAGCTCCGGGAAAAGTGCAAGGTTGACAACAAGCGACAGACCGGCGCCCATCAGTATGGGAAAGTATATCGTGATGAAGATGGAGCTCGTAACACTGGCTGGCAGCTGAATGGTCAAGACGGCCGGGATGATTAGGAACAGAACGAAAAGCAAGAGTCGAGGTTTTAATGACCGCAAGTAGCCGTGTATAAGGATGAGCACAAGGAAAAAGAGGGCTCGAATGGTGCTAGCGGCAGCCGAGTTGCGGCTTTCGACGAGAAATGCCAGACGAAGACCCAGCAGCGACCATGACAGGCCGAGGATTGCGCCAAAAAGGACCATGAGGAGCGATTGAATCATACAGCCCATTCTCTGGCCGGGGTGGGCAAAGATGACGACCATGACTATCAAGAAGGTAGAGTCGGTGCGCAAAGCAGGGAGGAGGGCAAGGCCGAGAGCGGCGATACTGGCGATGAAGAACTTGAGTATGGCCTGCCACAAGGCATTTTCCTGACGAAGGCCCCATAGGAAGGCGACGAGGCTCTGTAGGAGATGTGAAGACTCCATGACGGACGCTTGCTCGGAGCCGATCCCATGGCGACGAGGAGCGTCGAGTCGAAGCAGTGGCGAACTTGTTGGATGGGTTTTCCTTTTGTTGATGGTAGGCCGGAGACGGGGCTTCTGTGGCAAGGCTGAGGGGCGAGAAAAGTGCAAGAGGAGACGAAAAATGGACAGTGGAAACTGGAAGTGAAGCAATCCGTCTCGTCATGCAGCAAAAAGTATTCGGTACTCGAAAGGGCCTTCGGAACTCGGCCGGAGGAAGCCGGCTTCTCCCCGAGGCTTCGTACCGGGTACATGCTTGCGGCGGAGGGAAGTGCCGAGGCAGTGTTTGTTGACGGGAACCGAGGAGGGCGGTTGTGGATCTTCGGCCTATTGTCCGCATGGAGCACTAGTACCTAATAGGATTAGCTAGATAGCCCCATCGACGATGAAGCCAAATCTGAGGGGGGGGGGGGGGGGGGGTGGGGGGGGACGGACGGACCTACAATTTGCCGATGAATCGACTCGAAAAGCGGGACTGAATTCCCTTCACAACTCGTGCAATGTCGTTATCGGAACGTACACAAATATTGGCCTTGAAGGAAAGATGTCGAAAGGAGAAGCAGCGGCGATTTCTCGACGAGAGCTTGATGAACGAGCGCGAAATCACTTACACCTACCTGGTCAGTTTTCAAGCGCCCTATGCTAAGGCGGTGTAATCTTCAAGGCAACATAACCTTTATCGATTAAGTCGGCTATGGGTTGGATGACATCGTATGGAAAGTGGGAATCGATAATCGTACCGCGGTCCGCAAAGTAGTAAGTTCAATACTGCTCTTAACATCACCGTTGGCTTATAATGAATAGTTCTGGGATACCGAGTTTAATCTGCTTAAGCCGAGCCCGAGAACATTCTCCGATGCCGTGCGCAATCAATACGCGTTTTCTAACGAGGGCCGTCAGCGAAAATTATTTCCAGATATCCTAGGCGCTATCAATTATAACAATATTCCACACACGAGGAAATGCTATAGGTGGACGACCGTTAGGGGCGAGGACCTCCACGCCTTACGCCTAGATATACGTCCCCCCGTAGTAAAGATGAATGGCATCGTGCGTGGGATTTCACGAACAGAGTCACACTACGCTAAATTTCTACCCGATAATTCCTACGGTCACGTAATAGATGGACTACAATATTACTTAGACTTCTTTTAGCTAAGTGAGTTCTGTATGGTCCCGCTGCGTCTGGAGACCTGGAAGGCCCCTGGAATACTATTAGATCTAGCGGACTTCACATGTCCCTGGCATATTAGATAGTTCTACTCGAGATATAGGCGACGATTAGGAGACGAGATTATATAGTCTTCTTTCCATATCCATAACAGAACTCTCTAGGGCACGCTGTTGAACTCGTCGATAGATTCGATGGATAAGGGGCACTGAATATGTGACTGATGGTCTTTTTATCGCAAGTGGAGCTTTGTCTACTAAGTTGAAGCTACAGCATTAAATCCTTAGTGGCACATCTCTCGCTTACCAACACCCGCGACACGCTATCCGCACGCCGTGCCTGGCGCCATGCCACCAGAGTCAAATCCAACGACGTCCGTCCCAGCGACCCATTCCCGAGAGAGGGCGGCCCACCGCTACGAAGCTCTCGTCATGCTGTCTTTTATTCTCATCCAGAACCGACAGTACGTTGAGAATTTCCTCGGTAGAAAATCCATCCGCTGACTCTTCCCCCAGGGGCAAGACGCGCCTCGCCAAGTGGTACGCCCCTTACGGCGACGAGCAAAAGATCAAGCTCAAGGGCGAAGTGCACCGGCTGGTGGCGCCGCGCGACCAAAAGTATCAGTCCAATTTTGTCGAGTTCCGCAACAACAAGATCGTCTACCGCCGTTACGCCGGACTCTTCTTCTGCGTCTGCGTCGACACAAATGACAACGAGCTCGCCTACCTCGAGGCCATCCACTTCTTCGTCGAGGTTCTCGACGCCTTCTTCGGCAACGTCTGCGAGCTCGATCTCGTATTCAACTTTTACAAGGTCTACGCTATCCTCGACGAGGTCTTTCTCGCTGGCGAGATCGAGGAGACCAGCAAGCAGGTCGTTCTGACCAGACTGGAGCATCTGGACAAGCTGGAGTAAGACAAGTTGCTGTCATTCATTCACCTAGCATGTATATCTCTGCGGATCTCACTCCCGAATACACGCAATCCTGACTGGGCCCGATTCGCCCCATGTCTGCTAGTCAACTTGCCATCCTGAACCTGCCCTCGTTTCGTCGACACGCTAAAGCCGCACCTAATTCGCCTCCCCGTCGTCCTTCCCCTCACCATTATTCTCTCGCTCCTCGGCTTCTTTCTTGGCGTCGATTTCGTCCCACATCTCTAGCGCCGTCTTGCGCTTCACTTTGGGGTTGTGGACCTTATTCGGGCGGTTCGCAAAGAGCTTCTCAAGCGTCGTCTTGCCCTTGGGCGGCTGGTCTGTCGCCTCAGACTTTCCCGGAAGCTTACCCGGGGGACTGCGATCCGTCATTTCCACGTCATTGGCGGCCTGGCCCTTGGGCTTGGGCCGCGCCGGTTCGGCCAACTGGCCCAACATAGGAATGCGGCCGCGCCCTTTATTCGCCTTGGGCGCCGCTTCCATCTGGTCTCCTTGAGCCGTCGCCGCGTCGGCTGCGGCCTTGGCTTGAGCGGCTCTCTTGGCTGCGGCTATGTCGAGGGACAGGCGGTCCAGGAATGCATCGGCGTCGTGCAAAGCCGAGCGCTCTATCTCATTCATGCTCTCGACGTCCAGCTCATCTTCGTCGAGCTGGGTTTGCTTGCCCTGCTCGAAACCGCTTTAGTTGTAGCTTTCATGGTACTTTTTTGGGGCCAACTCACATCTTCCTAGGACGACAAGCTGCCCTGCGCGACAGGCTGCTGGTTTGCTGTTCCGGTAAGGAGGGGGTCAGCATTTGGTCCGCCCGAGTCGTTTGCATTGACCAGCTTGCCGTGACTGCCCGTCTCGGGAATGGCCGCTCCGGGAGACATGGCCTGGAGACCGGTCTGAGGACTGCCTTGCTGGCCCAAACTGCCATCCGGTCTGACGAACCCGGCGCGTCTGCCCTGACGGCGCGGAACTGAAGTTTCTTGTGAGCCCTGAACGCCGGGGGGGGCACTGGATTCCGACGACGAACTCGGGCCGTAACCAAAGGCCTTTCCAGGACACTCATCCGAAAAGTGCTTCTTGGAACCGCACACGCGGCACTGACTCTCGGCCTGATCAGGAGACTTGAGCCCGGCTTTGGCGGAGCCAGTACTGCCGCAGGGGTCTATTGCGAGCATGGTCAGCCATGGCCTTTCCGGCTTGAGAGATATGTACTTACCCTGGGACGGGACCTGCTGTCTGTCGACGTCCATGGCATCGGCGTCGGGGCATCTGATGGCGATTTCATTGACGATGCTCATGCGTACGTCACGGACTTTTTCGTTAGTCATGACTTGGCACCATTTCCCAAGCGCGTTGAGAGCGGCCTGCATCCAAACGATGGTGAGTATCTTTTTGTCGCAGCCATGAGCAATGAGAAACCGGCACCAGGCGTCGAGCACTGCCGGAGGAGGCGGTCCCTGAGCACGATGGACCTGCTCCTGGAGCCAGGTGGCGTAAATGGCGGCCATGGTGTCGCGCGAGATCTGGCCCTGGGCAGCGGCCAGACGACGCTCCAGCGTCTCCTGACGCATAGGACCCATGCCCTCGATGGAGCGGACGCCGTTGCAGCCGAGGGGGCCGCGGAGGGCGTTGAGAATCTCTGCCTGAGAGGCCATACTCGTCGAGGAACCACCGTGCAGGAGATGGGAAAGGAAAAAAGAAGAAACAAGATGAAAGATGACTGAAGACGGATGCAACTATTGACGATGACTCGATGCCAGAGATGGAATCGAGCTGTGGAGTTGATGCGTTGCCTTGGGGTCGTGAGGCCTCGTTCACAAAAGAAGGATGAGGGTGGCAAGTTTTTCTTTTCCAGTTTCGAAATCCGGTTTTTTTTTCTTATAGTCCTGAAAGGCTGCAGTCATGTGCGGGTGAATGGCCGTGGCAGCTGTCATGGCAACAAACGCAGTTAGGGCTGTTCAGCCCGCAGCTGGTTGGGCGCGCACCTTTCCGAGCCGGCGTCGGCCTTGATTTATGAACAGAAGCCGAAGCCGGGAATGGAAAGAGGAATATCGAATCAGGAAGCTCTTTGGTGGTATCTTGATTCAAAAAGCTTGCTCTCTACGGTTGTGGGAATACACGAAGCTTCTCATTCGGGGCCTGGAGCTTCCCGTCGACTACGTGGGAAACAAGATGCTTGATGCCTGGAGGTAGGCACGAAACTGGTCTTCACCTCTTCTTCAGGGCCGCAAATCGCTTCTCCAAATCGCCAATGTCCGGCACCGACCCTTCCGGTTCCTTCCCACCACCACCACGACGAGCCTCATCCATCTTCTTATTCGGTTTGAGCTCAACCGAGTCCAAGGTGACGCGAGGATGAACGTTGTCCGTCGTCATCCTCGGCGGCGTCACCGTCAAGGGACTTCTCGCACCTCCGAGGCCTCGAGGCGGCGTCGCACGACTCAACTGTTCCTCTCCCTTGGATAGTTTGCGTTTCGCGGCGAGGGGCTGCTCCGGTATTCTCTGCGCTTGAGCGCCCGAGGGGCTGCCATCATCGTCGTCGTCGTCGTCATCATCATCGTGAGCGGCGGGTGGCGAGGTAGTAGAAGGATGGCGTCTCGGCCAGTTGACGCAGTATGCCTTGGCGATCTCCTCGAGGTAGCCCTGAACGAGCTCTGTTCGAGGCGGCTCGACGCTGAGCTTTTGAACCACCTTTTCGTTGACCTTTCCGTCCGCGTTGTCCATGGCCTGCATGACAAACTCCTTTCCGTACTTTTCCGCCAGTAATATGCGCACTGTGCCGAGTTCCTTGATCTCCGTCTTGGGCGCAGCGTAGATGATGCTCTTGACTGCCTCCTCCAGGCCTGGGTCGCATACCGGGCCCTCGAGCAGGCCGGCGCGAGCCAGTAATAACTCGCAGTAGAGCTCGAGCAACTCATGCAGCTCGCTCGTGATGTCGGACCGGATGATGTTCTCGACGCGGATCGTGGCCGAGTCCACCTTGCCGGTCTCGAGGAGCTGCGCCATGGCTCTTCGATGCGTCTTGCCTAGCTGCTCGTCGCGCTGCTGCACCATGCGCAGCCTGGCGATGGCCAGCTTGAGCTGCACCTTGAGTTTCGTCTGCCGTGATGTCGTCGTGTCAGCTACTCGTGTACAGGGTAGACGACGATAAAGAAGGAAGACTTGCCACATAGGTCGCCTGCGGGGCCATGTCGGTCTCGTCGGACGCCCCCTTTGGCTCCCGCCTTGTCTTTCACTTTGATCGAGCCCTTGGGGGGTTTTATGCCAGTTTCCCGGCCCGATTTATGCCATTTGCTGATGACGCTGCGGCGTAACCGATTGCCGGTAGGGCGGGTTTAATACTTGGCGGGCTCGAGGCACGGGCTCGATGACGGAATGGAGGTAGATCAGCATAGCTGCAGTCACGTGAATATTCGCATGACCTCAACGGGCGCCACGTATTCCTATCATGAACCACGAAACTCGGATGAGACCATCACCAGCAGATGCTGACTTGACGAGATTTCATTGTCGGCATCTTCCTTACGGCTTTGTTTCTTGTCTGATGTTTCTAGCCGCAACTACCTTCCCATCGTACATGTCTAGATGAACAAGGCAGCCCGTTTTGCAGCTGAGGGAACCCCATAGTCGAACGGTAACCTGTGGTTCGTAGCCGTGTTCTCAATTTTCCATCTTAGATCGTGCCTCGCGGCGCTGAAACACCTCGCAGTGACTCTTGAATTCTCAGGCTTATATAATGGGATGGGATCATTTGGGGACAAGCAGGAAATCGACGAGCGAGAAAAGGACCTTGATGGCTGCATCGATGATCGGCTCACAGTTCCGGGCAATGTTATTGTACCGACTTGTTGTCCCGTCTGAATCTGTTACTGCAGACTCTACGCGGCGCTATCGAGCATAACAAGGAACGACGAGAGAACGCGAGGGGGGGATAACGAATAGTGTACGCGGTTGGCCTGGTAACTGCAAACGCCCTTTCTTTCGCGTCTTCACAGGACAAGACGAAATAAAGATGAAAGACAGGTGAGAGAAAAAAGTTTGAATAGATTTGAGAGACTGCTGCTGCCTTTTAGCTTTTGTGGCGATTCTGCCATCGTGTAGTGTAGTTCAGGGACGGCAACGCAATCCAGACGTAGGAAAGCACCAAGCGATTCCTGTTTTTTTTTTGAGTAGCATGCGAGTGAAAAACATCCTGCATAAATAAAGCCATCGAGAACGTGGTATGCGAGGGTGAAAAGACTTGCCTGAGATGTGGAGGAGCTGTGTGTCTAGAACGAGGTGACGAACGAACTGTCCAACTGGCAGTGTTTTTTTTCCCCCAGCCAGCTGCCGAAGGGTATTCTGCCTACCTCTCTGCCTCTGGCAAGTCTCTTCGCGTGTTGGTTCTGCCTACTTATTGCTGCCCTGTTTATCTCTTCCCCTCTTTTTTTCCCCCTTCCTTACACCCACAAACGCACTCGCAGAAGCATCACTCACGCACCGCAGCACCTACTGCTCATCCTTTCTTCTCCATTTTACTTACAAAAGCTTAAGCTATCTCATCTATTTATTCATAAGAATGTCTGAGGCCGAGCCCGCCACTCCCGGGAAAGGTCAACCGTGGACGGAGGAAGTCAAGGTAAGCTGTTCTCCATGAAAATTTTCTTCGTTGTCATGCCTGCACAAACATTTCTCCCTGCCTTGACTCATTCCCTTTCTCTTGTACCAAACCCCTCTGTTTCTTCTTTTCCTTTCACTAGGCGCCGCTTACGATTCGGCCTAGATCAATCTTTTGCTGCGCATCATCTCCCAGCTCAGGGAAGATGGACGCACTATTAACTGGAGTCGCATCCACATGGAAGGTCGGACGACGAAGAGCCTTAAGAATATGTGGACAAAATTCACCAAGGAAATAGCCGACATGGAGAACAAGGAGAAAGGGGAGAACGGGGTTGGCACGCCCGTGAAGGCGAAGGCAACCCGTGAGGACGACGTGAATCGCTTGCTGCCTGAAACCTATAAGCTGATATCTTTCAAACTCCCAGCTCGCAAGGGCATAAAGAAGCCTGTCAAGTCTGAGGCTTGGGCCTCAGCCAACGGCAGCAGCTCTGAGAGTGAGGAGTTATCGCAGAAGACGGCGGAGTCCAAGAAGCGATCCGCTGGTAAGTCCCTGTGCCTGACGCCGTTGAAGAAGACGCAGGCAACTGACTGTTCTTGGGTCTGCAGGTCATGCCGACTCGAAGACTCCTACGAAGAAAGTCAAGCGGTCGAACTCGGATGACGAGAAGAAGCCCAAGGCTATCAAGACTGAGGGCGACAATTTCGTCGATTATGACGACCTCTAGTTTTCTTCTTCTACGTGTATTCAGTCTGCTTTGTGCGGCGGACTCGGAAGATGAGTGTGGCTTTGCTTTACTGGACAGGGAATGGCTATCGTGTTCTAGCTCTTAAAGCTCAAGCTTAGGCTTTTATTTGCGGTAGGCCACGACGGCTGATTGTGAGAGAGAGAAAATCGGCCGAAGGAAAGCAAAGCGAGGAATAAAATTCAAGGAAGGAAGACTTGACCGGCATGTGACTATCTCTGATATTGACGGTGGTTCGCACCCAGCGAGTTTAGGCAACCGGTGTGTGGATGAGCAGGGAAGCTCGAGGAAACTGCTTCTGCGCGAGCTGAGACCTGCAGGGACGGAGGCGGCGATCTCGCGGCGATGGGGAATGAGGGAGGGATGAAAAAGGGCTGTCTGGGAGGCTGCCTCGTGGGCGATGGTGACGATGTCTTCAGGCTGTAGGTACTAGGGGCAGGTGGGCAGGTGGGCAGGTAGAGGCAGGTAGGTAGATAAGGGGATGGGAGTGTGGCAGATAGACTGGTATCTGGCTTCAGTGATTCAAGGGTGCCAGAACTGCTACCGCATCATCAAAAAAACAATTCATTCGTCAGCTACCTATTAGCTACCTCAGCCCGATGAGCCCTAGGACCAGCCACCTGTTAGTAGGCTACGGCTCAACTAGCGGCTCGCTACCTAACCCCATCGGTGAGGGACACTAGCAGGCAGGTCCCGTCCTAGCGGCTGCGAGTACTCAGCTCGCGGGCGATGCAGTCCTCTGATGCCATGGAGAAGCTGCCATGCCAGCATGACTAAAATATGGACCTGAGGCTACATCTCCAAGACTCCGACGACGGGCTTGACGGGCTGCATATCCTGCCTGCTGATCCACCCTCCCGAGAATTGCTTCCCTCCCAAAGGAATCACATGGTCCGCCAGTCCATCCATCATTCTCTCCTATAGCTGGCGACAGTCTCTTCCTCGAGTGCGTCATCCTCTGTCGTATCTGGATGCGCTGCTACCCTCCGTCGCGCTGCCAACGCCATCACGAGCCCGCACTGGCCAGCATAAAGCCAGCCTCCTGTCCGCCCTCGCGCCGCGCCCCCCAGCACCGTCTGTCCGCCCCGGGCCCCCGCTTCTCGCCGCCGATCCTCGGAAGCCCATGATGAAGGGCTCTCGGCCTTCTGCCGCCGGCAAGAGGAAGTCGCCCCCGTCGCCTGGCCAGCCGCCTCCCTCCAAGCGGTCCCTCAACGGCAAGCTCCCATCCGACGGCGTCGAGCCTGAGGTTGAGTACGATGACGATGGTCTCGACGATGACTACCAAGAAGACGACGTTCACGAACGTGGCCCGCTCTACATTGGTTCCCCCGGCAGCCTGGGCGAATGGCAAGATACGATCCAGAAGGTGGTTCGCAACGTTGTCGCTATCCGTTTCTGTCAGACATGCTCTTTCGACACCGACCCGGCGCTGACGAGCGAGGCCACCGGCTTCGTCGTTGACTCTGAACGAGGGTGAGCTTTCCAGCGCTTCATGACGTTTGCTTTGTTGACGTGTTGTTCTGCAGGTACATCATGACGAATCGACATGTCGTCGGCGCCGGGCCCTTCTGGGGTCACTGTGTGTTTGATAACCACGAGGAAGTTGACTGCCACCCCGTCTATCGCGATCCTGTCCACGACTTTGGAATCTTACGCTACGACCCCAAGGCCATCAAATACATGCACGTCGACGGCCTGGAGTTGCGGCCAGAACAGGCCAAAGGTACGTGTCCGTCTGCTCTGATAGGCCGGGGCACTGCTTGGCTAACGCAAGCCCTAGTCGGCGTCGAGATTCGCGTGGTCGGCAACGATGCCGGCGAGAAGCTCAGCATTCTTTCCGGCGTCATCAGTCGCCTGGACCGCAACGCGCCCGAGTACGGCGAAGGGTACAGCGACTTCAACACGTGCTACTACCAGGCCAACGCCGCGGCCAGTGGCGGCAGCTCCGGTAGTCCCGTCGTCAGCAAGGACGGCTCTGCCGTGGCCCTGCAGGCCGGTGGTCGCTCCGACGGCGCCTCGACGGACTACTTCCTGCCGCTAGACCGGCCGCTGCGCGCTCTCCAGTGCATCCAGCAGGGCAAGCCCGTCACCCGCGGCGACATCCAGTGCCAGTTCCTGCTCAAGCCCTTTGACGAGTGCCGCAGGCTGGGCCTCAGCCCGCGCTGGGAGGCGGCCATGAGGGCGGCCTTTCCCAACGAGACGAACATGCTGGTGGCCGAGATTGTCCTGCCGTCGGGTCCCTCGTGCGGCAAAATCGAAGAAGGCGACGTCTTGATCAAGGTCAATGGCGAACTCATCACGCAGTTTATTCGACTCGACGCCATCCTCGACGCCAGTGTCGGCAAGCCCGTCAGCGTCATGCTGCAGCGCGGTGGCCAGGACGTCGAGGTCGAGATTGAGGTTGGCGACCTGCACGCCATCACGCCGGACCGCTTCGTCACGGTTGCCGGTGCGAGCTTCCACAATCTGTCGTACCAGCAGGCCAGGCTGTACGCCGTGGCGGTCCAGGGCGTCTACATTTGTGAGTCGGCCGGCTCCTTCAGGTTCGAGAACACGGACAACGGATGGATCATCCAGACCATCGACCACAAAAAGGTGGCCGACCTCGACGCCTTTGTGGCCGTCATGAAGGCCATTCCCGACAAGGCGAGGGTCGTTGTGACGTATAAGCATCTGAGAGACTTGCACACGCTCAACACCACCGTCATCTATGTCGACCGTCATTGGTCATCCAAGATGAAACTGGCCGTCCGCAACGACACGACCGGCCTATGGGACTTTTCCGACCTCGGGGGCGCCCTGCCGCCGGTGCCGCCGGTGCGCCGTTCGGCCTCCTTCATCGAACTCGACCACATGCCGCATCCGGGCATAGCCGACCTGATTCGCAGCTTCGTCCACGTCAACTGCACCATGCCCGTCAAGCTCGACGGCTTCCCCAAGAACCGGCGCTGGGGCATGGGCCTCGTCATCGACGCCGACAAGGGCCTGGTGCTCATCTCGAGGGCCATTGTGCCGTATGATCTGTGTGACATCACCGTCACCATCGCCGACTCCATCATCGTCGAGGGCAAAGTCGTCTTCTTGCACCCGCTGCAGAACTACGCCATCATCCGGTACGACCCGGCCCTCGTCGACGCGCCCGTCAAGAGCGCCAACATCAGCGGCGAGCCCCTCACGCAGGGCGCCAAGACGTACTTCTTGGGCCACAACCGCATCGGCCGCGTCGTGCACGGGGCCACGACGGTGACTGAGATTACGGCCGTTGCCATTCCGGCCAACTCGGGCGCGCCGCGTTATCGCGCCGTCAACGTCGATGCCATCACCATCGACAGCAACCTCGGTTCGACGTGCAACAGCGGCGTCCTGGTCTCTCCCGACGGCACCGTCCAGGCGCTCTGGCTGTCGTACCTGGGCGAGCGGTCGCCGTGCAGCCAGCGGGACGAGGAGTACTACCTGGGCCTGGGCACGCCGACGCTGCTGCCCGTCATCAAGGCCATCCAGAAAGGGGAGACGCCCCGGCTGCGGATGCTGTCTGTCGAGTTGCGGTCCGTCCAGATGTCGCAGGCGCGCGTCATGGGCGTCTCGGACGAATGGATCAAGAAGGTGACGCAGGCTAACCGATCCCATCATCAGCTTTTCATGGTCAGCAAGCGCACCTTTGAGCGCGGCGACCATCCCGTCTCCCTGCTCGAGGGCGACATTGTGCTCACGCTCAACGGCAAGATGTGCACCACCATCTCCGACTTCGACGTCATGTACACGAGCGAGGTGCTCGACGCCGTCATCGTGCGCGAATGCGAGGAGCTGCGCTTGCAACTGCCCACCGTCGCCGCCGACGACATGGAGACGGACCACGCCGTGTCCTTTTGCGGCGCCGTCCTGCACCGTCCGCATCAGGCCGTCCGCCAGCAGATCAGCAAGCTGCACAGCGAGGTGTACGTGTCGAGTCGGATTCGAGGCTCGCCCGCCTATCAGTACGGCGTGGCGCCGACCAATTTCATCACTCACGTCAACGGGCGGCCGACGCCGGACCTGAACTCGTTCATCGCCGCCACTCGTGAGATTCCGGACAATAGCTGTACGTGATTCCTCTCCCCCTTCTTTTTTCTCTCCTTGTCAAACCGGTCTGCTAACGCCGCGCTCCAAAGATTTCCGCCTCAAGGCCGTCACCTTTGACAGCGTGCCATGGGTGATTACGATGAAGAAGAACGATCACTACTTCCCGACCATGGAGTGGATCAAGGACGCGAACGAGGCGTGCGGGTGGCGGCGCGTGACGTACGAGGGCACTCAGGTGTTTCAAGGAGAGGCCACGGACGGGGTGCCGCCCGTGGTGGAGGACACGGAGATGGAGTGAGTAGGTGGTTGCCCTGCGCCATAGAGGCCCGCAGTATGTGTGCCATGTGGATCAGGCGTTGCTCGGCCCTTTGAGGGGGTCTGACACGATTTCTCTAGGACCTTTAGGTGTCGGTCCCTTTTCAAGGTGCCTTGAGAGCATATGGGGGCTGATGGCCGCTGGAAGGGAGGGTTTCTCGGGACGGGAGTCTGCCGCCGCCAAGGTCCTTGGAGGGCTCCGAGCATTGGAGGATGGGGTATAGACCGTGACGTCCTTGGAGGAAGCTTGATTAGAGATGCCTCGGACGAAGGGGGGGGGTGGGGGGGAGCGGGTGTTTGTGTACTGTGCCCATTGGCAGCCCCGTGGCCACGTGCATGGTTCTGCAGCGAACGACGACGACAACGATGGCAAATGGAAAGGAACGAACAGTCGTCCTGGTCTGACTGTCACCTAGTAGGCACCCAAGTTGATATGACGAAAAAAAAAAGGAAAAAAAAGAAAAAAAAAACAAGAGGGAGAAGCGGCTCGAGAGTCGGGCATTGGATAAAGTGAGGCCGTTTGCTGTACGCTACCACCTACTACTACCTATTTAAATCTTTGGCCCCACATCTAACCCAATCCTTCCAACTCTTTTCTTTTCTTTCCAAATGGCCGCCCGCCCCCATCAACGACGACTTTGAGGCCATGTTCGGCGGCGTGATGGCCGAGGTGGCAGCACGAGGGCGGCGTCAGCATTGAGAATGTCGCCTACGTCATGTCGAATATGAGATACGCCATCCCTCTCATCACCGCTGTCGTCAAGGTTGCGCAAGCCAAGCGCCACCTCAATGGTGGTATTGAGCAACTCGACCCGATGCAGCTCGCCGAGATGCAAACCCTTAGGCCCATCACCTCTGTCGCACGCGCCCGCACGAACGAGATTATGAGGACCGCACACACCTTGACGCGTCAGCGTCTCGCCATCTGCGACATGGTTGAGGCCCGGGAGCACGCTATCAAGGCCCGGTTGTTGTAAGCTACCACCTACCTACCTACCCAGGCAAATATTGAGAAGAGAGTGATGCTTCCTCTCCGTTTGGCCAGTGTCGTCAGGTAGGTAGGTCGGTAGGTAGGTAGGTAGGTAGGTAGTCAGTCCCTTGGGCTCTCTCCCTCACATACGCTTAGCGTTATTTCTGTAGAGATGATAGGTTAAATAATATGCAAAACGCCGTTATATAAATGAGAGTTGATTATGAATTAGTTTTCGTACATGCAGCCGAGGTTTTGGCGTGTAGTCGGTGCTGGCTTCGAATCGAGGAACAGCTTCACTATACGTTAGGCGAGGTCTTTAGAAGGGAAGGAAGGAGGCAAAGAGGGGCATAGCATAGAGGGGAAGGCCTTCGTAGGTCTGTCCTCAAGGATAATCATCATCTCGTAGTCGTCTTTCTTGTGCCTTTTCTAAGTCTTTGTCTTCGTCGGAGGCTTATTGGTTTGGGGTCAACTCTCGTAGGGACAAGAGTTGACCTGACCATGTATGGACGAAAGTGGGGCTATGGTCATGTCAGGTTAGCTTGGAGGAAAAAGCGTGCATTTTTGACGCAGAGACAGACAGACAATTCCTTACTATAACCGAGACTCGAACTTATACGCTATAAAGATAAAAAGAAAAATAATCGACGAGGACCTACCTAGGTAGGAGCGGTGTTTTCCAGCTGCAGGCCGCCGCCAATCGAGTGACAAGACTTAGGTATGTATGTAGGTAGGTAGCTTTCCCTTCCTTCCCCATAACAACTACTACCACCACCCTCCCTACCTACAGTGACTCGTAACAGACGAAACGAGCGCGCGGATGTGGTGTTGCTTGTAATTGATGTGGTGGATGGGGATGGAGTATCGCTGGTGATTTATATAGTGGACGCGGATAGAGTATCGCTCATAATTAGTGTAGTGGACACGGACTTATTATTTATATAGTCAGTTGACATGATTTTGCTCGTTGCTCGTAGTAGGGCATTGCACCATCTTACCTACCTACCTGCCTATGGTTATACCTTACCGGCCTATTATTATGCTATTATACCTGCCTGCCTATAATTATACTATTTACCTGCCTATTATTATACCATCTTACCTTTTACCTGCCTATAATTATACCTTTTACCTGCGTATTATTATACCATCTTACCTTTTACCAGCCTATAATCATGTAAGACGAGAGGATATTATCCACAGCAAAAAGGGAATAAAAGAAACAAAAAGAAAAGAAAAGACAAGAGAGATAAAAATCATTTTTCCTTATAAAAGGGCCATCCGGGACACAAGATCCTTAAACCAGTCCCGCTCGCCACAGTCATCGATTTCAGGCTCTCCATCTATATAATGGTATCACACAAGATCAAGGCAAATAACCGCCGACTGGAAAAAGTAGACGCGAATCCCCCCCCCCCCCCCCCCTCCCTCTTGACCCCCCCCCCCCCCCCC
>LAZP02000309.1:0-15172 GCA_001272575.2 Ophiocordyceps unilateralis | reverse complement strand
GAACGCGCGCCTAGGGTCTGCTAGCGATGCTAGGGAGGTTGCGAGGGGAGGTGCTGCTACACCATCCTATCGCCGGACAAAGGGAACGAAAGAAGGGATCGAGAGCTCTAGAATCTGAGGCTGTCCGCAGGATACCCTGCGGCGCAAGGCAGCCGTGGCCACTATCGGGCTGGGGTGTTTCGGGGAGGCGCCGGGGGCATATCTCGGAGAAGAAGTTCAGGTGTGTCCGTTGAACCTGTATCGCGTAGGTGGAGGTTGGTACTACGCACATGTATGTACGTTCATATATTCGCCATCGCGATGCTCTCGGACCCGTCCACACCTTCTTCCTAATCCGTCAAGCTGTGTTGCCGAGGGAAGAGTCGAATGATAAGGATCCTATTCAGCTTCCTACCAAGGAGCCATCGACTCGTCTGCAGCCCCCAACACAATAACAGATTTGGGTCATGCAAAGGGAAAAGAAAGCAGACCAACGTCGGATGCTCGGCACACTCGTCTTATACAATTCTTTGCCAGGCCCAACCTACAAGGCCAACCAATTTGTACACCGTAAACCTTCTTCCGCCTTTCAAGCCAACCACTCCCCTCCCAGCCAGCGGTTAAAGAAGTCGAGCGACGCCTCCGGCTGATCCATGGGCGTCATGTGCCCGGCCTTGTAAATCTGCATAAAGGTAAAGTTATGTGCCGTCCGGTACTCGCCGTACGTCTTGCCCTTGTCACCGGGCAACTCGAGTCCCTTCAACTTGGCGGCGGCAAAGTCCTTGTGACCAGGCCACTCCAGCGCCGCCGTCCACGCCTTGTTCCCGAGCCAGTTGCAGATGAAGTCGGCGTCGCCTGCGTAGATGAGCACGGGAATCTCCTTCAGTATCTTGGGCACCAGTCGGTAGTAGGGCTTCATCCAGTCGCCCTGGAACAAGAAGTTGCGGTTGATGTCAAAGTTGCAGCTGTCATAGCTCTCCACCTCGACGCCCAGAGCTTCCTTCACGTGCGCCTTGTTCAGCCACCGCGAGATCCAGCCCAGGGCGCTATAGCACAGATTGGACTCGTCTTCGCACTTGCCGCGGATGTCGTAGACGTTCTGGCCCGACCGTTGGTACGGACCAATCAAGGCATTGTTACAGTAGATGCTGGCCGGCACGCAGAGAAAGGCACTCTCGGTGTCGTAGCATTGCTTGATGAGCGACTGGCAGCGGCCAAGAGCGTTGTCCATGGACTTGCAGGTGCTCTCATCGAGCACGGCAGGGTAGCCACCTTTGCCGCAGGCCATGGGGCGGTAGTGCTCGTACTGGGTATAGCCGTCCGTCAGTCCATTGCCGATCAAGATGCTCTTGAGATTGATGTTGCGGTCCTTGTGAGAGAGAATCTCCGCCGAGAAGACGGGGAGGTAGTGACCACCGTAGGACTCGCCGGCAATGTGAAAGTCCTGCTTGGCGTATTCTGGGAATTGGTGGAAGAAGAGAGTCAGGAGGGCATAGACGTCCTTGCCGGCGGCGACGGTGTCACTGACGCTCCCACCGCCATACGAATAGCCGACGTTTACGGGCTGATCGAGGAAGATGACCGAGGCATTGCTGTTCCACGCGTAGGGATTGTGGACGAGCTCGAGCTTCTTGTTGATCGAGGCCGGGCCGAGCTCGAGGAAGAGGCCGGTCAGGGAGGAGCAGCCGGGACCGCCGTTGAGCCAAAGGACGACGGGATCGTTCTTGGGGTCGTTGCGGGACTCGAAGAACCCTTGGAGTATGCTGTCAGCATCGGTCGGCGCCAAGTCAAGAGCACGGACCCCGCAACTTACAGTAGAAGAGATGCTTGTCCTTCTCGTTATCGTCAAGGTATCCACTGTACTGCTTGACCTTGTCAACGGCCAGCTTAGAAGGGTCCACCTTCTTGACGCGCAAGTCAAAGTTGT
This sequence comes from Ophiocordyceps unilateralis, assembly GCA_001272575.2. NCBI lineage: Eukaryota > Fungi > Ascomycota > Sordariomycetes > Hypocreales > Ophiocordycipitaceae > Ophiocordyceps > Ophiocordyceps unilateralis. The sequence continues at coordinate 13,266 of LAZP02000309.1, read as the reverse complement.
CGAGCTTGCCGCCGACCTTGCGACGGGACTCGCCGTCGGCACCCTGAACCCACAGAGACTGGACGTCGGCGCCGCGGACGACGTGGTCCCACTTCTTGTCGGCAATGCGCGTGTGCTTCTTGGGCTTGAAGCCTGTCACCTGCTTCTTGACGGCCTCAACGGCGTCGGGCATGAGCTCCGACAGCTCGCGCCAGGTGGCCTTGGCCTCGGAAGTCATTTCACCAAAGGCGTCGGTCAGGGGCTTCGTCCAAGACTCCAGGTCGACCAAGTGGAAGCCATCGGAGCCGACCTGAGAACTGCTCAGCACCTTCTGATCTTGAAGGCCGAGAGCTGCGGACGAGGCGCCCAGCGCAACGGCATAAGTGGACAGCCGCATGGTGGCGACAAAAGCCAGTGGTAGCGGGGAATGGATTGCAGTGAGGAAACGATAGATTCAAGCGGTAGGTAGGGAAGAATAATAGGTACAGATGATGGATGGATTGCAGAGGAGAGAGAGAGAGAGGAAGAGGAGGAAGGCAAGGAGAGGGGAGCGATGAGGTAGTAGTAAGTATTCGTACGTTAGCAGGGGCAGCGACGCCGGGGTGAGATAGGTACGCAAGTCAGACGTGTAACGCCGAGCACCGGATAAACTTTCACTAACGCGGCCTTGCGCTTTGCACAGGTGTTTGTGTTAAGCGGAGAAAGTTTTCGGCCCGCCATCGAATCCCAGCATGCCCAGAGACTGAGAGATGGATCCTTGGAGAGGCAGGTACGTACTGCCCACGCCACCCTAGCAGGTGGTGCCTGCCCGGGGGGGAAGGTCCATGTATGCAAGTTGGAGCTAGGCAAACGGGGAAGGCTGTGCCGCAAAGGTGGAAGAGGGGCGAAGTCAGTACATGAAAACAAAGATGCAAAGAGATGCAAGGAGGAAGCGACATTGGAAGTTGCCTACCTACCTACCTACCTAGGTACCTCTTACGAAGGTGGCTGCTGGGTGCCTACCTACCTACCTAGGTAGGTAGGTAGGTACCTAGGCACCTACACAAAGAGATGCTATCGAGGTAGGTACCAGGTAGATAAGGGATGTGGCGATTGACAGGTGCCCACCATCACGTCACGCACACTATAGGGCTGCCTGCCTACCTATCAGCACCAACCAACTATCTTCACCCCATCATTCTTCAACTTCGGCAGACTGAAACAGACACGGCCAATCTGCCTACAACAGTCGAGAAATGAGCAAGGACGACGGCAGCGCTGCCGATCATGCGGCTCAGTAGAGCACATATCGCAGCCGACTTTATCGCTCCTGCCTTACCAAGACACAGCATCCGGGCCTTTCAACCCTTTACACGTGCCGCTTCATTTAAAAGCTCATCGGCCACGCCGCAAGCAACTGCCGTATGCGCCAGTCTGCAGCTCAACTTCAAACCGACTTCAAAGGCTGCAATGACGGGCATGCAGCGCCTCCCAATTAGGCTCGGCCATCTCGTCAGCCGGCATCAGTAATCTATCGTCCATCCATGCACAAGTCAAGACTCTTCACGACCCAGCATCCACCGGCTTCTCCTTGGCCTTCTCGGCCTTCTTCTGTGCAATCTGCTGCTCCTTCATCAGCTTTTTCAGCTGGTTCTTGGACAGCTTGCCCCCAGCAGCGTCATCGCCGTCAGCCTTGCCCTGCCCGCCGTCGACCGGCACAACCAGGTCGGCCCTCGGCACCCTAGAGTTTCCCTTCCACTCCAGTGGGCGCATAGCCATGAACTCGTCCACCGTCTTCTCCGTCACTTGAGCCCGCCGTTCCTGGAAGCCGACGACGTAGCGCTCCAGGTAGTTGGTGCACATGGCTTTGAGCTGTAGGTGCGTCAGTGTTCCGTGTCAACCTTCCTATCCCGCCGGGAGGGTCATACTTCGCCCGTGAGCAGCTTGCCGCTGTTGTAATCGGCCTTGATCTGCGCCAGGTCCTGCTGTGCCGTCAGAAAGGAGGGAGGCGATTAGGTAACATGTGCGAGGGCCATCATACCTCATCGCTCTCCAGGAAGAACTGCAGGTATTGGTAGGCGACGTCGACGTCGGCGTTGCCGCCCTTCTCCCGGTGCTCCTCGACGGTTTCTCGGCCGCCGGAGAAGGCGTACCTGCAGCTTCGTCAGCCTGGGCGTCATGTCCCGCCCTCGCCAAGCTTACTTGTTGATCTTGGTCTTGATCTGTTTAGGCGTGTCTTTCAGAAAGATGGCCGACGTATCATCGCTGGCTGACATCTTGGAGCCCGGCCCCTGGAGCGCATCCAGGAAGCGCATGTGGATCAGGGACGGCTTGGCCAAGCGCAAGCCGGCGGCGCAATCTCGCGTCAAGCGAAAATAAGGGTCTTGGTCGATGGCGCAGGGTATCAGGCAAGGAATTGACGCCGTCTTGGACTCGTCATGGCCAAAGATGTGAGGGAAAGACGAGGCAAAGGACGTAGCTCCCTGGATGCTGGCAAAGTGAATCTTGCCAATGTTGGAGCTGCCGTCGAAGCCGAAGATGGCCTTGACCGTGTTATACGTGACCCTCTTGGCGAAGCGCACAACGTTCCGGTAGAAGGCCCCTCCGACGTACTCGAAATCGGAAAAGATGAACGTCTTTTTCGGGTCGAAGCCGATGGCGATAATGTCCATGGCGTTTGTCCGGCTATAGCCCATAACCTCCTCCACCGTCTTCTTCTCTGAGAAGAGGTATTTCTCGTCTGTACCGGCGTCAGCGAGACCATTAGTACACGAGCTTCGTTCCGGGCCACGGACCATCCGTCAACATGATGATGAGGGGGACATCCAGTACATCCTGCAGCCACCTAGAAGGAACATGAGTCGGCGTTTTTTCAGACACACCCATCTCGGGATCACCAACTTGACAAAGTCAAACACCTGCGTATGGCCAATGTGCATGCTATCGCTGCTGGGCCCACGTCCGGTATACAAGAAAAACGGCTGGTTCTGCAAAAGAGCCCATGTCAGACGACCGTACGCCGTCCTGTTGCGCCGCCTCGAAAACGGACCTTTTCGTACCGGTCGAGGATGAGCGAGAGGTCGCGATGGCTAAAGACAATTTGTCGGCGCATGAACCGGTGAGGTTTGTGGCCCGTCACCCGCTCGAAGCGCTCCAGCAGCGCATCGTCGATCAGGCTGGTGCCGAATTCGTCCACCAGCTTACGGTAATCGATAGCCTTGACCTTTCCGTCATCGCCCACCTCGCCGGATACGCTCCATGGATTGACGTCCTGTTTCGAGGCTGCCGCCTGCGGGGATGCGGCATCCGAGCCCGCGGCCGGGGCGGCAACGGATTCAGGCGCTGAAGCCATGCGGAAGGTAGTATCGACGATCTATTTGGTGACAGTTCGACCAGCCGGGCCCGAATCAGACGTTGGGGTTGAGAGACGGCTCTTCGCTAGACGTGTTGGAAAGAAAGAAAAGTCGGAGATAATACCTCGGGCGCAACTCAAGCTCAGAAGATACGTGAGTGTGGTTCAAATAGCAACCCAGTCAGTCAATCATATTGGTACACCCTTGTGGTAGGTCAAACCCGTTCGCCCGCTGAAATCAGCCCAACTTCATTCAGCCAAACCTCGTCAACCTCACCACCATGCGACATCGATCCAAACCCCCTTCACCATGTCGCGCCAGATCAACCAGCCCTCCAACCAAATCAAGCTCACCAATGTCTCCTTTGTGCGTCTGAAGAAGGGCAAAAAGCGGTTTGAAATCGCGTGCTACAAGAACAAAGTCCTCGAATGGCGCTCCGGCATAGAGACAGACCTCGACAACGTGCTGCAGATCCCCAACGTCTTCCTCAACGTCTCTAAAGGCCAGACGGCGCCCAAGGAGGATCTCGAAAAGGCCTTTGGCAAGGGAAAGCCCACCGCCGACATCATCCTCGAGATCCTCACAAAGGGCGAGCTGCAGGTCGGCAACAAGGAGCGCGCCGCTCAGCTTGAGCGCGTTCACAATGAGGTCGTCGCCATAGTCGCCAGCAAGCTCGTCGACCCTCGCACAAAGCGCGTCTACACCTCCGGCATCATCGAAAAGGCCCTCGACATGCTGAGCTCACAGGCCCATGCCGGCTCCGACAAGGGCAACGCCGCTCCGACACCTCCGGCCGCCGCCGATGCCGATGCCGATATCGACGCCGAGACGAAGCCGCGACCCAAGGAGCACAGCTGGACCGGCGTAGTCACCACCAAGAGCGCAAAGAGCCAGGCCCTCGACGCCATCAAGGCGCTCATCGCCAGTCAACCCATTCCCGTCGCCCGGGCCCGCATGAGGCTACGCGTGACGTGCGCCACTGGCGTCCTCAAGCAGGCCGTGAAATCCACCGCCGGCAAAGGCGCTCCCAAGGACGACGACGACGAGAGCGAGCAGAAGACGCCTGGGACGGTCAAGGATAGGATTCTCGCGTTCTATGAGCAAGTGGAGAGTCAAGATGTGACGGGCTCCGAGTGGGAGGCCGTTGGCTTTGTCGAGCCCGGCGCTTTCAAGGGCTTGTCGGATATCATTGCCAACGAGACCAAGGGACAAGGCCGGGTAGAGGTGTTGGACATGGCAGTCACGCATCAAATATAGACGAAGCATATAGAGGAAGCACATTCGTCTTCCAGCGCGATAGTCGGGTTCCGTTCCTTTGTTCGTCTTTATCATGTTTGGAATCCACAGGCATCCCCGGCTACGCCTGGACAAGTAGTGATCGATTTGTTGATCATCATGGAAAACCCAGCCGTCGCGCCCATTCACCCCAGCACCGCAAACATCATGACATTCAACCACCCTTCTTCTTGGAGACACCGACAGTCCGGCCACGGCGACCGGTCGTCTTGGTATGCTGTCCACGGACGCGAAGGCCCCAGTAATGACGGAGACCGCGATGAGCACGCATCTTCTTCAGACGCTCGAGATCCTCGCGCAGCTTGGAGTCGACGCCGTTGGCCAGGATCTGCGAGTCCTTGCCGTCGACAATATCGCGCTGTCGGTTGAGGAACCAGGTCGGGATCTTGTACTGCGTGGGGTTCTGGATGATGGTGACGATCCGCTCAAGCTCCTCGGTGGTAAGCTCGCCGGCGCTGTACCCGTTCAGCTTTCTCGTCTCGCCCGCGCCGTCTCAGGCAGCCCACATACCGCTTGTTCAAGTCGACGTCGGCCTTTTTGCAGACCAAGTTGGAGTATCGTCGACCGACACCCTTGATCTTGGTCAAGGCGTACATGACTTTTTGCTTGCCGTCTACATTGGTGTTGAGGAGACGCAAAATCTGGCCATGCGTCAGTCCGGGGCTTGCTTTCTCGGGCATTGGTGGCGCATTGCGAGAGGACCGCCGAACTGAGGCGACGACTTACGAACTGAAAGTTCGTCTTCTCTCCCGAGACGAGCGACATGCTGGGCAACGTGAGGTACTCGTTGCCGTCAGGTGGTCGGTGGACTTCGAGGGAAGAAGAGAGAGGGGATTTGGTAACGGTCGCTCACGATGTGGAAATTTCGAGGTGTGGGGGCGTGGTAGGGCAGGGCGAGGCGCCCGGCTCACGTGCCAGGCTCCGTGACCTTGTCGGCAAGCTACTGCGGGTAATTATTAATCCGACCGAACAGCCATGTTGACTTCGGTTTTTGGAATTTTTTTTACAGGCGAGAGTCATGTTTTGATGAAGGATCGCACCGGCAACAATATCGGAAGTCTGCTACGCTGCTACCTTTCCAGAGCTTGATTATACACTTTACCACATTCACCGTCTCGAATTAGGTCTCATGACTCCTCAGCCAAGCCTGGGCAGAAGTCTGCAACGACCAGTTGTGGCGCTGCGCTTCTCGAGATCCCTCTGCGGAGGGCTGATGGATGGCTCTGTGTGTGTGTTGCAAAGCGTGAAGCTAAGTCGTCTTATCCCAACGCTCGGCCAGTCTCCATAACACCGAGGGCTGGCCTCGAGCTGGGTGTTCCTACCAAGACATGAGCACAAGACAAGATGGAACCAAAGCAACGCTATTTGAGTGCGGAACCTCCAGTCATGATACCAAATGGAGGCTTTCGTAATTTTTCTGTTGTTACATCAGCAAACCTAGCCACCGTCGTCTTAAGTAGACGCCTCCTCATCATTGCTGTGAATTGGTTGGGGTCTCATCATCAGCTTCCTGATGGTCAAGTCAGTTGCGAGCCACCATTAGCCGGTAGCGACGCATGATGCAACGCACTTCTCTTGGCTCCGTGAGCAGATCCTTGAGTATGTTGCCAAGCGCGGCACGTTCCATCTCGACGGATTCGGGCACGGCGAAGAACCGAGCCACGCGCACTGCGCGAGCGCTTTTTAGGCCTCGAATCCTCAAGAGCTCGTCGAGGCCGTTGGTATCGACGATGCGGGTCGTGCGGTAGTTGGTGGGAAAGAAGTCTTTCATGGAAAGGGCTCTGGCACTTAAGAAAGTGTTGGTGAACTTGGAGACGCCTACATCTAGCGTCTCAAGCCTAGGGCAATCTGCCAGCCTCTCAAAGGCCTCGGCCGAGTCCTTGCCGCACCAGTGGACGTTGATTCGGCGTACATTGTTGAAGAAGTCGACATTTGATAGATGGGCAAGAAGCTCGCAGGTACAGCGGAAGCGGAACGTCTTGCTGCGGTAGAAGATGCGGGAATACTCCTGTCTCAGGACAGTGGACAGCAGGGTCGGCATCGCCTGCCTCTCCCAGGGCTGGGGCCAGTATTCTTCCCGGTGACGGGGGCAACCGCAGTCGGAATCGCAGGTAGTGGGCACGACTCCTTCGGAAGGGAAGGTGTTGGCGATGATGCGGTGGAGTATGTTGGCCCGAATCTCAGCGGGCAGCCTCATAATCGGGAAAGATGGAGTGGGCAAGTCATCTTGGCTCGTCAGTCTTGTGGCCACAGACGGATCGACCGGTCACGTCGACGACCACACAGCTCAGCGACCAGACGGTTGACGCGGTTCACGCACCGGCAATATTTCCCAATTCGAGGCACATCTGGATAATGGCGGCACATTTCTTCCCCTCTTTCGGCCTCGTCTTCATAATTCTGCCACACTTGGCTATGGTGTCTGCGATCAGGGAACGCCGCCCAGGGATCCGGTTGAGCATCCTACGCAGATGGGCGGCATCGATTCTTTCGGCGTGGTAGAGGTTTAGATCAGAGAGTAGCGACTGAACGACTCGGGGAAGCCTGTAGCCCGCGTAAACTGTCCTGTTTTCGACTTGGGGCGACGCTTTGGGAGTCGGCATGATGCATGTAGGTCTGCCTTTGCACGCTGAGTGCTTTGCAAGGAGTTGATTAAGGATAAGAAACGGCACGTTGGATTGGTATTTGCGTCGAAGCGTCAAGCTGCGAAGCGTGCGGCGATGTGCGGCAGCGAGAAGTGTGCGGCGTGCAAGGGGAGTGTGGCGAAGATAAAGAGCGCCGTGAAGATGGAAAGTCGGGTGATGGGGACGTTGAAAGAACTTTTTCCCAGCCTCGAGGCAGGAGGATGAGCAAACGCGGTTTCCTTGATGAGTTACCTCGATCAGCAGGACGGGCAAGTACAAACGACGGAATTGGGAAAATTGTACTCGTCGGCCTGAGGCAACCACCTGATGATAAGGCAGAGCTAGCGGTGCCGGCGTCGCGTCACCCCAGCCTCAACAACCCAACAACACTGTGCAGGGCCCCGAAAAAAATCATTGCTACACTACTAGGCTTGGCTTGGAAAGATCTATTGCACTGCCAAGTCACAGCGGAGTGGAGGAAGTCCAGATGGAAAGATAACGAAGGAAGGGAAGATGGGAGGAATAGAGAGCCGAAGGGTGATAGAGTTGACGGGACAACATGATGATAAAATGTCGAGAACTATGGGACGGTCAGAAGACGAGACGACAAGTTAGCAAGATCAACGATGCGAAAGGATAGAACAAAAACGGAGGGCTAGAGGACGAGAAGGCTAGAGGACGAGAAGGCTAGAGGATTAACAAGAAAGAGGGCAAGTGGACGAGGGGGCCTGAGGATTGACTCAAGAGTCAACAGACGAGGGAACTGACGATGCGACTCGAGGTTAGTCTGACGACAGCGCACACAATTGAAGCGAGGATTCAACTAGGACCTGTGAAAAGGTATTCAACTGTTGATGATGCTCGCTGAAGAGGAAAAGGAGTCTAAGCCCGCCCGCATAATGGCAAATCCCAAGAAGAGCCTAGCGCCAAGAACGAGATTTTGTCTTCCGCAGCTTGCAAGAGGCCGTGTCCCATTTCACAGCTTTCATTTTGGCCCACACGATGACAACTGTATAGCGCACCGCCATTCGGCGAGTCCGCAACAACAACAACAATCTTTTTTTTTTATCGCCGCTTTGGCGTTAGTTTTCGAGGCGCAGTTTCCTCATTCAGCCGATGGAAACCAATGAAAATGCTTTCTTCGCTGATGCATATGCGCTTGCCCGCATCCGTCTAACCATCAGGGGGTGGGGTGATTTCGATGGAAAGCTGGGTGAGAGAATGGGGGCGGGGAGGAATGAGAAGAGGACGATAAGAGTCGAGGTAGCGAGAGAAATAGGGCGTCCGACAAGTATGAGCGACTGATGGGAGAGGTTCCGAAGAGGGGTGAGGATAGTGTCTGACGGAACTGAGGGGTGGAAAGCGATAGTGAAGGCCCCATGCCTCTGGTCAGTCAAATGTCCGGTCCGGCTCGGGATCCGTCGTCGTCTCCGCGAGGCGTAGAGCGGCGAAATCTCCGTCGACGCTCGGTGTCCGGGTGCAGCAAGGGCTGATGCCGCAGAAGCTGAGACTCTCAATCTGATCCGGGTCGGTGGCGCCAAATGTCATGGTGAAGTGGCTCAGCATCTCCTGATGTTGTATATTCTGAATTGTGAGCGGGCGCATGCTCGGGTGTATCGACCTGCGGCCTCTTCTTCTCCCCCGGGGGAGTCTCGGTTCCCGGCGTCTGCTGTCATCACGTTCGCTGCGAGCGCTGAAGTTGTTGAAGACGCGAACGAATGCCGAAGGAGGCGTCGTCGTCTTGTCCACATCACTTGTCGTCACCACGGCCGGAGTTGCGGTCGGAGAGTTGCCGTGGCTGCCGTCCGTGTGCGACGAAGAGTCGGAGCCGGACGAATGGCTCTTGCGGAGAACGCGGCGTATGCGGTCGCGAATCGCCATGGCTGGCGGATCAGGCACACAATGGCCGGGGCCTCGGTTGCTCGTTGCTGCGGGTAGTTTGGTCGGCAGTTCTAGAGGATGAACGGCACAAGGACACAAGACAATAAACAAGCTTGGACCGGCTCCAAGGAAAGAAAGATGCGGCAGACTATTAATAAAAGAGGCGCAAGGAAAAGCGACGGCGCATCATCAAGCACCATGAAACCCTCGAGACCTAAGCTCTGTTGGCGCGTAACCAGGAGTGGTAACCTCCACCAGCTGTCGGTGCCGAGTGGAGGCGCATTGACGACGAAAGAGTTGCAGAGGGGAGTCGAAGCGCTGAGCCGTATGACCTCAGACAAGGGAGGGCGAGGATGAGATAAAGAGGATGCGAAGAGAGTACACACAATACAATAGATTCGACCTGTTTACAAGAGGCACGCCGTTTGCGGCCGAGGGTCGCTGCCTTGCCTACCTACCTACCTACCTACCTACCTACCTACCTATTCTGCTTTCCTTTCTTTTTCTGGCGCTCCTCTTTGCTTATTCGTCGGTACTTTGGCTTCTTTCCTCGGCTTCCATTTCATTCGTTCACGCCCCTGACCTCACGCCCTTCATCCTGTAAATCTCGGCCCTGCCCCAGCACTTTTCCTCGGCCGACGCCCCAAGCAGCCAAGGAGAAAGACGGGAAGGGCCCGCTTTTCCTCAACCAGGAACAAGGAGCCCGCAGAATAGTGAGAGAGAGAGAGACGAGGCAAATTCCGTGAGCTTGGGTGAAGCGCGAGGTATGCACAGCGTGCGCTTGTTCTGTCCACCAATCATCATCTACGCTTTACTACAGAGGAAAACCTAAGGCATGTGAGTTGACACAGACACGCCCGTCCGCGACAGGAGACGCGAGGATGCAGAGCCGAAACCCGATTATAAAAAGAGGAAAACACATATCTAACCAGTACCAAAAATAGGGGGGAGGAGGGGACGGAGTGCGCCTCCTGAATCCAGGGTTCCGCCGCCACAACGCCAGACGCAGAAGCCTGGAGCAATCACGCTTCCGCAGTCGCACTCGGTAATGAGACACTAGCAGATCTCGGAGACCAGTCCAACCGGCGAGGCCCTTCCTTCTTTTTTTTTTTGGTCTCTTTTTAGACTTTGAGGAGCTGCATTGCCTGGAGCCGGAGATCCCGCATGGGCGGTATGAGATCGGGGCCGCACGGGCGGAGCAGGAAAAGAGCAGACTCCCCCAAAGATCAGGCAAGGGCAGGCATTATTTATGTAGGGGGTGGGTGTGCTTGAAAAGGGGAGGAATAAATAATTACATACGTTCAGGAAGCGGAGAGGAAATAAAAGACGCTGCGAATCGGCAACGCCGGCGGCCTTCGGCTGCAAAGAGGCCGTATCCATCACTGCTGACGGTACCTGGCATTTTACCTCACCTAACACACACCCAGTCCGCCGTGATTTCCCGATTTGCTACTACGCCGCGGGTGTGCACGGATGCCTGGGGCGGCGACCGAAGAGACGGGGGGTGGTGGGGGGGGGGGGGAAGCGTTCTGCAACGGCCGTTAAACGGCAGACAAACTGGGGGAATGTTGGCGGATCGACGTCGCCCAGATCCGGATGCCTGGGGGACCTGGGGCACAGCAATGCAGATGCGTCATGTCATGCGCAGGAATGCAGAGCACACATGGACAAGGGCGGGATGCCCTTCCAGCTGGCCATGACGTAAAGTGTCTTGATATATATTCGTGGCGGAGCAGCCAAGGCATCGTGAGCGTGACGCATCCGCACCGTATCGGGGGGACGGAGAGTAGGTATGGATACGGAGATTGAGACTGTCGGGTCGCGACGCTAAAGGTGCTGGATACGGAACTGCCGAAGGGAACCGTTATCGGCGAAACCGAACCCCCGAGGGCGGGACAAGGTATAGGGTAGGGCGTAAGCTGTAGATCAATCGGCAGCCAGTTTGCGACGACATCAGCTGTGACGACACAATGATCATCTGCCATCGGTTAACTTCCCCCCCCCCCCCATCTCATCATGGCCGTCGCGCCAGCATGAGACGCGCATCTCGTCCATAGCACCATGTCACTCCCTTCTGCAGCGCCAGCCGACGAGGTCGCGCCCCTCCTCGGCTCCGAACGGCCACCCGACGACGACGACGATGCGCCGCTTAGCCCCTGGTACAACGCCTTGTACGTCACGCTTTTGACGCTGGGCTTCGGGGGCCTCCAGATCGCCTGGTCGGTGGAGCTGTCGCATGGCTCGCCCTATCTGCTGTCGCTGGGCCTCAGCAAGTCGCTCATGGCGCTGGTGTGGATCGCCGGCCCCTTGACCGGCTCGCTGGTGGTGCCGTACGTCGGTATCCTGAGCGATAACTGCCGTCTGCCCTGGGGCCGTCGGAGACCGTATCTCGTCGGCGGCACTGTCGGAACCATCTTCTCGCTGCTCTTCCTAGCCTGGGCGCGCGAGATCGTTGCTGGCATCCTGGCGCTTTTCGGCGCCGATGCCGGCTCCGAAGGCGTCCGCATCGCCGTCATCGCCTTTGCTGTTGTCGGCATCTACCTTGTCGATATTTCCATCAATACCGTCCAGGCCGCTCTACGCGCCTTCATCGTCGACTGTGCCCCCCCTGGCCAGCAGGAGCTCGCCAACAGCATGGCCGGCCGCCTCACGGGCGTCGGTAACATCATCGGTTATCTGGCCGGCTATTCCAATCTCCCCGCCCGGATGCCGTTCCTGGGCGATACGCAGTTCAAGATCCTCTGCGCCATCGCCTCCCTGGCCCTGTGCGTCACCATCGCCATCAGCGTCTCTTTCATCAGGGAGAGGGATCCCCGCGCCGAGGGGCGTCCGCCCGCCAAGACGCCTGGCATTGGTCCCTTCTTCTTCAACGTGATGCGCTCTATTAGACGGCTGCCGCCACAGACCAAAAGCGTCTGCCGCGTGCAATTCTGCGCTTGGGTCGGCTTCTTCCCCTTGCTCTTCTACTCTTCGTCGTACATTGCCGAGATTTACGTCCAGCCCTTTCTACGAGCCAAACCTGACATGACGAGGGAAGAGATCGAAGTGCTCTATCAACAGGCGACGCGCATAGGCACCCTAGCCCTCCTTATCAACGCCATCGTCAGTCTGTCGACCAATGTATTTCTACCTTTTTTCATCACCCCAAGTCTTGACACCACCCGTCGCCTTCCCTTCACAACCGGCGGCGGCGTGTCCAAGTCGGACGAGGACGACCGCAGCTCCTCCTTGGCTCGCTGGCTGAGAATCCCGGGCTTGACGGTCAAACGGGCGTGGATAGGCTCGCTGGTACTGTTCGCCGTCGTCATGTTTTGTTGCCCCCTTGTCAACTCGGTCGAGGCAGCGACGGGCCTCATCGGCGTGGCGGGCATCACCTGGGCCATGGCTCTATGGGCGCCATGGGCCATCATCGGCGCCGAAATCAGCCGGCGCGATGCCCTCGCCCGGGCGCGGAAGCCGGGTGACGATGGTCGGGGCGGCCCAGGACACGGAACGTCTACTACGCCTGGCGAGGGCGCAGCCACGACAGAAGACGAAGTCGAAGACGAAGAGGCCGACGACCAGGCGGGCGTTGTCCTGGGCATCCACAACATGGCCATCGCCGTGCCGCAGATTGTAGCGACGGTGGGCTCGAGCATCATCTTCAAGATCTGGCAGAAGCCGCGCGGCATAGCGGGGGATCACAGCATCGCCGTCGTCATGGCGCTCGGCGGTGTGTGCGTCTTGCTCTCCGTCTTCTTCGCCGCGGGAATCGACGATGAGAGCGAGTTGCCAGACGCGGAGCGGGGGAGTGACACTGGGTGAGATGCCAACTGGTCGAGGAGACGACGTGAAAAGGGGGGGGGGGGGGGAGGGCACACGGGATGCCATGCACGGCTGCCGAGCTCGTATCGATGCCGCGCTACTGTCTGTATACGACGGTGGCAAAGAGTATCGTGGCTGATGCAAAGCAATGTGTAAGCCATTGATCGACAAGAGTGTATAAAAAAGTTGCACACCCCTTCACGTCGTCTTTGAGTCTACACCAACCGAGATGCCTCAGCGCAACGACATGCCATTCTCTCCCACCCTACTCTCAATTTTCCCCCTTCCCTCCCGCCTTTTCACACCCCTCCCCCCCTTCATCCATTTCCCCTCTTTGCTTTCCTGCCCCC
>LAZP02000308.1:0-24541 GCA_001272575.2 Ophiocordyceps unilateralis | reverse complement strand
ATCTCTTTATTCGTATATATATGCTCGGACTATTAACTTTCTAGTTGATAGATGTGCTGATCTACATGTATAGCAAGGATGTGGGCGAATCTCGATAGTGGAATACGAGATTGAGGCCGGAGCCATAGATGGAGATGACTGTTCGCTTGCGCGATGCGTGTGCTGTGACTCATTCGAGGCTTAAGCGTTAATGAGTTTACGGGCGCACGCGCGTGGGGAGTTTGCGTTTACGATGTACACGTGTTTACCTGTTAAGACGTACGAAGCGAGAGAGAAAAAATTGAGTTACGGCGGCTTTTTAGGTTCATGCTGTACTTTCCAAGAGTTGCCAGTGGTTGTTGGCTATATGCAAGCTTATGAGTATCGGATGCGAGTAGTGGTACGACTTCTTTCTGGCGCTGAAGGAGAGGAGATAGGATGCGGAGATGTCTACTGGATCCAGCGGATAGCAGCACGGCGAGTACTTCGGCGGGGTGAAGGGTGAGTGCTTGCCGAGAGGCAAAGTGACTGGTTCTTGATGAATAGGGTTAGCCCATACAGCAAGGACAATGATACGTTTATAGCTATGTAATAATGGATGCCGAGACTGAGGCACGGCAAAGTATGGTAGTAAAAGGTGTAAACCTACGAAAGGTGACATTCTCAGGAACAGTCATTCGGGTCAGTTCGTATCGACACGCTGACTGACATTGCTTCTTCTATGTGCTAACTTGAGGGATGCTTGCCTGATACCGCTCATTCTACGCTACGAGTTGCTTGTCTGAATAATGTGTCTTTGCGGCAGTTGATTCCTGCCCGTTGACGTCCCCTTCCATCGCCTTAACCGGAAATGTGGAAATTTGTATGACTGCGAATACGGATGAGGACAGATAGGGGGGCCAATGGAGGGAATGCATGAGGGGCCCTTCTTGATGAGATGAGGCCATGTCTTTTTCTCGTCGACGTTAGTCTGGTCATGAAGTAGGAAAGTAAACGAATCCGATCTTGAAGTTAACTGTGAAAACGCTAGGGACTTGGAAGGAGTTTGCAACGTGCATGGATTATCTTTGTTGACCATGTGTTTTATCGAAAGTGACATCTGGCTGTATTACTGCTTCTCTTTCACCCCCTCTCTGGCCCTGCAGGAACTTGAGAAGGATTGAAAGGGGGACCTTGGTCCTACTATAGTTCTCTGGCTTCTTCGCCTGCAGCGTTCTCTTCGTTTCTCGGCGGTCATTTCCTGGTTGGGTTTGGAATTCTCTGAAGGCGGGGTCACCGGCATCGTCTCTCGCTGCCTACTCGTGTCGCCGAACCGAATCTTGTAGAAAGCCTTGCTGTGACCAAAAAGAAACGGCTAACGCCTGTCCCGACGTCCAAGTTCCGAGGCTAGCGCTGGACCGGATTGGGCAGAGTCGTGCAGTGCAAGTCGGCGACCGAGAGGCGCGCCTGTAAGGCTATTTCTCACAGCGACGCGGGCGTCGGTCATGTTGAAGGCCGGCCGTGACTCGTGTATTGAAGCGGCAGAAAGCGGAAGCGTATTAACTAAGTGAATGAGTCTGCCTAGGCATTCTCGCGAAACTGAATCTTAAGGTTGACTCTGTAGCTTGCGGGATTGATGCTAACGAGATGAGATAGACAGACGAGGGCCTGATCACTTGAGAACCACGACGAGTCTGCCCTGCATGGGTATGAATAAGTATGCTTTTCGACGAGGCTGACTTGCTCAGTCACGATTTAAAGATGCGAGGTCCGTGGCGTGCTCTTGTCGTTGACATCTCTACATAAGTGCGAGCCTTACCTACTTCATTTACCAGAAACTAACTCGATATCAGCTTATTTGCTTACCGGTCTTTCAAAGCCGAGCACTGTGCCCCCTCGTTTGAAACACTGCGCGCCCTTCTCTACCTACGATGAAGACTTCGTTTGCGTCTGCTCTGCTTTTTGCGGTTATGGTTGGCAATTGTCTGGCCATGCCCGCACCACCACCCAGTCAGTCATTGAGCCGCAGCTCGGAATCCGTTATCCAGAGCACTTACAATGAACGACATAGAACAAGCACTCACGGAAGTGTGTTACGCGAAGAAAGACAAAGAGCCTTGCATTTCGTCGCACAATGAAGAGACTTGTGAACCGCGTCTGAGGACAGTATTTTGCATCAAGACAAGAGAAGATGTAAGTGAACGAAGTGTTGAACCGATTCAAGTATACTTGAGCTTACGCCTGAGTTGTAGGACCTGGTCAGCCTTATCAAAAAAGCAGAAGACAAACAGCCAGGTGGTGAGTTGAATTAGCACGAATCGGGTTATTCTATCACTGACTTTACGACAAGCACTCATGGAAAAGAACTGTCCACGCCTTTTTGCCGACAAACATCACGACTGTTTGCGTCAGGAGGCGAAGAAAATACTCAAAAAAAACATAGGCATACACGTTGGTTGGGAGGAAAGACTGACGTGATTTATTAACATCCGCTGAGTTTTTATGCAGCGATAGAGGACCGCTGAGTTTTTAAGCAGCGATAGAGGACCACTGAGTTCTTAAGCAGTGATGGAGAAAAGAGACAGAAGTCACCAAGTGGGCTCCCAGATGGGGCTGTGCTCCGGAGGTGTAAGAGATGACTCCATCTTTTGTTCAGCAACGCGAGAGGAGAGACTTTGCCCGAGGCCATAGACCACCGGTGTTACTTTGCGCTGTATCTAATCATCGTCCAGCCGGGTAAGGTTATTCCTTTAATCAGACTTTGTGTTGTTATTGCCTCTTCGGCCTCCTTGCGAACGCCAGGCGAGCTACCCCGGCTGACAACGTAGTCACAAGGGGTTTGTTTTTACATTTTTTAACTTGTACCTGAAAGTCATGAATTCTATTATTAGTTTACTTGAGGTTCTGCCTCTTGGCCTTGACTCTTCGCTTCTGCCACATGCCGGTCAAAGATGGCGTGACTTCTGACTGCGAACAAGATGCCTTTACAACTGCCTGATCGGTGACGCAACTACGAGCCCGCGGGCATCATACATGGAGAAGCATGTATGTATATGCCAGTGACATGACTATCGAGCCCCGAGCGAGTTGCCATCAGTCGCACTTGGGAAGATTGTCATGAGAGTCTTCAGCTGACTGACTGCTCGCCGTGCCCACACACCTGCACCCGGAATTGCATAAACATATAAACAGGGAGCCAAAAAGAAGCAAAATATCAAAGTCCGACGCACAAGAAGGTATCCGCCCACATATTGGCGCACTCGGGCCCAATAGCCGGGTTCCATTTGAGCAAATCGGCGAAGGAAACGCCATAGACGTCCCCGACGGTGATACACGTCTCGCCTCGAACGACGAAATGGAAGCGGCGACAGCCGTCGATCATGCCGGGCTGGATAGGCCTCGGGGTCGGCACCGGGATCGGGGGTGAGGGCGGAACGGGGGCGTCCGGGCCAGCGATGCAGGCGTACTGATCAGAACGGAGATTCTCGCAGCGGTTGCCGACGCTTGGGTTCCAACGCCGAATTTGGCTGATGGAGATGAAGTTTTTCGCCGCGATGGACCCGCACGTATCTCCTTTCCTGACATAGTAGAAGGCGTGGCAGCCTTGGATCATGTCCGGGAGTGAAGGCCGGGGAGTTTCGATGGAGGACAAGGCGGCGACGCCGACGCTGCTGAGGCTGCAGAGCAGCGTTAGGGCAAGGGCGTGGAGATGCATAGTGACAAGAGTGAGGTACGAGATGAGAGCGAGTTTAGAAGATGATGTTTGGGGGAGACTGTGATGAAGGGGACGAGTAGCACAACCAGGGAGAAGTCTCGTCTCGGTGTTTCCAGAGTTTATATAGAGAGAGATCCTTAGAGACGCAATGTGTCACCACGATAGATGGCCCTCTTGATATGATATCATGGTGCTATAACCGACTGAGGCCGTACCGCAGAAATGGGGGGGCGGCCTACCATCGCCGACATGACAAAAACACGACGCAGCATCGACGCTTCTAGGCCAACTGCTCGACACAAAAAAAAAAAAAGGAATACGAACATCTGGACAACTCGATCGGCACGTGCAGTCCGGGATACGAATGAAGCGGACCAATCGCTCTGGGACAGCGTTGCTTTATACCGTTGCTTTATATCGTTTCCTCGTAGCCGAGGGTCATGGAACGCGACGGTGCTATGCCATGCTATGCTGGACTGCATGTCATGCTGAAGCTGGCCGCGCTTGCAGTCGCAACTGGACGAAAAGTGAACTTGTTAGTCTTTTATTGTTGCCATGGCTGATACGCCGACAGTTCCATGGAGCTCGTCCCGCAAGCCATCAACTCCCATCAACGCCCCCCCCCCCCCATCCATCTGCCTCTATGTCTGTACATGTGAGCGCCGGCTTCTCCAACCGTTCACAACGGAACACACTTGGTAGCATTGGCAACGCCGAATGCCTCAAAGGCCTTCTGGTTCCGGACGACCCTGTCCTTATCCTTGGGGTCGACACCGACGCATGTTTTCAAGTAGGCAGAGCACCCTTCAACATTGTCCCGCAGCCTGTTCTTGACATCATCGTCCTTGCACTGGGTAGCGTAGAACCAAGCGGCGCTGAAGAAGTTGCCGCGATCCGTCTCCAGGACGGAATCGAGGACATTGTTGCACGTCTGCGCGTCGGCGCACTCCTTTTCAGGACAATTGAGGTCCGAACATGCGTCGGCGAAGCTGTCGGGCTTAAGTTCCCTCGCCCATTTCAGGTTAAAGTTGCACATCTGCATATTGGCTGTCCCCTGACCTGGCCGACCGGGGCTCTGGTTGCGCATGAAGTTGAAGGAGACGGATTCGAGCATCATCAGGCCTACTAAGCAGGCTGCTTCTTGGCGACAACCTACTCCGAATTCTTTGAATGATTCGAGGAGAAGCGGCGCGGCGACTGTGGCGTTGCGGCATTGAGACGCTGTTGCGGGGCAGCTGACGGTCTTGTTGTCTATTGTCTCGAGGATTCGGACGAGGTTGAGGTCTGTCGTGTTGCTGCCGGCTTGGCCGGAGGCTGATGTTAGGAGGAGGAGGAGGGGGGGGAGGAGGAGGCCGGGCCAGGCTGCGACGTGTGGGAAATGCATTGCTTCTTGTTGATGGTGAGGAAGAAGCGGTGGTTTGATGTATGTATGTCAAGGTTGAAATGGAAGAGATGGGTGTATATATGGAGGCACGATTTGTAGTTGGGACGTCTGCAAGTTTAAGAAGGATGAAGGGCCATGACCAGCTGAGTTATCGACCCCCAGCATGATCGACAGCTAGCCCTTGTTTCATCCTATATGATGGCGGCTCCGCCCTCAGTTTCAAGTCGCATCGCTCGAAGCATTGGAAGCCCCCCCCCCTATCATCCAATTTTTTTCCTGAGACGCGCGCCATTCCTTGGGGAAACGCCGTTCTTGTCGGTCCAGACTACGATCGGAAGAAACTTTAAACTGCATCAACCGTCCGGCTAACGGTTTCAGAGTCCGAAACACGTGTTGGCGGCGACTCAACTACCTAGTAGAAGGCGATGATGGGTAGTTGCCAATAGAAAAGCTGATGATGGACCGGCCAGGAAAATTGGAATCCTGTTTTGGCTTTAATTGTGATGGGAAATTTCCTGCATGCTATAATGCACGAGATGGTACCAATTACGATGCTGCTCAACTCGGTCGACTTTGTCGTGGACCCTTGAGCTTCCCCGCGGCATCGGCCTTTGAGGTTTTACATACTCTGGGGCATAGCCGAGAGTGCGACTAGAATTGTCGAAAAACCAAAAAAAAAAAATTAAGCAAATGCCTTGTAATTTATCAGTATGTCTAATTCTGTTATATTGGAAACTGCGCTGTGCTGATTACGTCTTGCGAGAGGTGGTTCGTTACCGCCGTCTTGAGCCAAACTCTTAAAGCACGAGCTCGATAAAACGGACTGCTTTCTGACTTTTTTATTTCTTTTTCTCTCTGGTTTTTACTGGCTTTGCTTCAGGTCACCATCAGAGCACGACTGCGACTTTATTGCGTGTGCAGGATTGTCTTGCCTGGTCGAATAATTCTCTTCCTAACA
Source organism: Ophiocordyceps unilateralis (assembly GCA_001272575.2). Taxonomy (NCBI): domain Eukaryota; kingdom Fungi; phylum Ascomycota; class Sordariomycetes; order Hypocreales; family Ophiocordycipitaceae; genus Ophiocordyceps; species Ophiocordyceps unilateralis. The sequence continues at coordinate 18,526 of LAZP02000308.1, read as the reverse complement.
GTAATTCTACGGCCTTTTTATCGGACTGAATATTCTTGTCCACTCTTGAGACCTTTTTTCTTCTTTAGCCGTGTCTGTTTGCGGCGGGCGTCTTGAAGACTTGTAGCATCGTTTACTTGGTTGGATCATATTCCGCCCAGCGCCGTAACCTCCTTTTCGGACACAAAAAGGTACAGGTTTCTTTCGCTAGAAGGACTGTCGGTATTAAAGATTCCAATCTTCTGGCCGGCTTGCGCTGAACGAACCCCCTCAATGCAACAAGACCTCGAGAGGGGGGTTGCCGTAACGCGAGCTAACCAGACGCATACTTTCATAGAGATTACTTCACATGCAAGGTTGACATGGACATAATCTATTCTTTCTACGTGACGTCCGTGTATGTTTTTGTTGCTATTGTTGTCAAAAAAAAAAATAAGCGAAACTGTGCGGGTACTGTGCCTTTCTTCTGATAGCATCAACCAACCTCAGCAAGATACAGACAAGTTAAAATAGGAAGATCTGGTCTGTGATCTTGGATGCCACTCCCGGCAGAGGAAACCCAAGATTACCGAGCGATTTCTTACACGCGTTGACCATGCCGGGCGGGCCGCACAAGAGAACCTTGGAGTCGTCCTTGGGCCCAGGAAGCTTCTTCGCCATGAGTTCCTGGTTTACATGGCCGCTGCCATACTTCCATTTGGGTGGTGGGTTATCAACGAGGTAGTAAACCTCGAAATTCTGCGGGTATCGCCTGGCAAACGTGTCGAGCTCTTTCCGAAGGAGGATGTCTTGCTCCGACTTGTTGGCGTAGATGAGGCTGACGTGGGTCAGGTCGCGGTCGTCTTCGCAAATGGCACGAATGAGCTGGAACATGGGCGTGATGCCGGTACCGCCGGCGACCATGCCAATCTTGTTGCAGAGGCCGCGGTGATACCGCATTGCGCCCTTGGGGCCTCTGAAGGGAACCTCGTCGCCGACCTGGAGGTTGGCAAGCAGTCCGTTGGTCAACTTGCCATCCGGATACACCTTGATGACCAGCTCGAGGACGCCCTTGTCGGCGTTGTTGGACACGGGCGTGTACGACCGGGACACGTTCTCGCCGTCGACCTGGGCCTTGATGGCAACGTGCTGGCCAATCGGCAGACCGAGCACGGCGTCTTTGGAAGGAAGGCTGAAGGTGAAGCGAAAGACATTCGGGGCAACCTCCTTCTTTGCCTTGAGGGGGAGGTTGGAATAGTTGACCGGGTCTAACCAGCCGCTCTGCAGAAGCTCGTCCTTTTCGATCCTCGGAGCCATCTTGATGTGGGCGGGATAAGTCTCAAAGCCCTTTGGCCTGGACATGAAGGCCTTTGTAAACCGACGACCGATCCAGAGATCCAGTACCGCAAAGGCGCCGGCTCCGAGTAGAAGCCCCCTGAAGAAGCCATGTCTGGATGGCTCGTTGGAAGAATCACGAATGAAATCCGTCACCGGCTCCGGCACAGAATGGGTACGAAAGGCCAAAAAGTAGATGGCTGTGGTGGCGGTGACGAAGAGGCCTTGATTGACCAGCTTGGCCAGGGGCCGCGACGGCTCCTTATCCTTGGCGGGCTGCGGCCTGTTGACTTTGACCCGGGCCGGCTTCGCTGGCTTCTCCTTGAAGCCCTTGAGCTTACCCTTGTACAAGTCCTTCATGATATCGAAAGCATCTTCAGAGTGGCCGGCATTGTCGAAGCCCTCGCTAGCATCAAGTCCGGCAGTCTCATTGATGATCTCGGGACCTCCGGGATGATCTTTCATATAGTTGGACAAGTCATAGACTGCAAGGTTTCATCAATATCACACGGCAGCAGGAAGCATAGCTGGCTTGTCTTGCCTACCTTTGCCGTGGATAATCAACCACGCATCTTCCGGCTTGTTATGCTCGGCAATCTGCTTAGCATCGTACTCCATGGCCCCAATATCCCTGCTTCGATAGTCGCTAGTAGGAAAGTTGCAAGTGGTGAGAAAGCAGCTGTGGAGGGATGGATGATGATGATGATGATGATGATGAGCGGCGACGGTGCTAATTTTGAGTAGAGAAGAGGAGAGGGCCTGGTTAGGGTAGTCAAAAGCAGGTCTGGCTTCATTCTATCTATAACTCCGCTCGGGGGACGCGTGGAGCATCAGTTCTCCTTGACGCGCGAGGTCTAGTGCCGGTTTCATTATTTACAGGCCGCCTGGACCCTGAAAGTTGTTCGAAGCTCAATAGAGCGACTCTTCCAACATTTGGAACCGGGTTTCATCGTCAACGTCCTCGGCTATCTTTGTACGGTTAGGCGGCGGGTGTAGATATAGAGGCAAGCACACACAGGCGAGTCTTGCCCTTTTCCGCGTCTTCCTCTTAACCGTCACATCCCATTTGCCACGTACAGCTAACTTCATAGGAGCTGAAGATGTCGAAGCTCAGAAGTAGGACTAGTAGCAAGTCGCATTTCGCGCTAAACCTGGCCTCGCAGATTCCAAAGGAGACTCTGTTGCCCCTGAAGGTCACAAGATTTCCACCATGGTAGCCAAGCCTATAATCTTAAAAGCCTTTAACTTCGCGGCTTACTGTCTTGACCCCGGCTTGGACAGCCGTTGACACTGTTTTTTTTTTTAAAGCTTGACTGGTCAAAGTAGTGTGCGAATTGCTCGACAAGCGTCGCACGATTATAGTGTGGCCGTTTGCGCGACACATCTTCGGGGGGGGGGCACGAAAGCGTTGAGCACGGGTCCCGAGACTTTAGCCCGGGTTGGTCCGGTTTGTAGATTCGTCCTTGTGGCCTGCAAGAAGAGACGTACGTTCCTCGGCGCGCGTGGCACGAATCAGTGCCGACAACCGCGCACCCCATTTAGTATAACGAAGTGCGGCAAGCGTCGCACGATTATAGTATGAGAGCTTTGCATACACGGATCTCTTGGCTATGAAGCTCAAAAGTGCACGGCTGTTGTGCAACCGGCGTATGCCACGTACCAGCGTTCAGGAAAGATGGTCCATATCTGGCGTTGGCAGTATCTATTCTCGTGTAAGCGTAGAGACGGCTAGGATTGGGCGTAGAAGGAGCTTTCTCCCGTCATAAGCTTATCGTCAAGTCACAAATATTCTCGTTAACCGTGTAGCACAGCACAATCACCCAGGCTCGTCAGTACAACGGGTGCAGGAACCAAGGCCCGGGGAAACCCTGTCTGCCCTCGTGTCGGTGCTGGCTCATCCGATACTACCTAGTCCAAGTGAGATGCCTTCGGTCCAACACTGGGCACAAGGAGCCGAATGTCTCAGCTTAAAGAAAAGACTTAGGATTGACGTTTCGTGAATAAAGTTTGGAATCTTGCTTGGACCAGTAGGAATTGCCACGTTACCAAGCTCGCGAGATCTTTGGCTCCTAAGCCATGCACTGACCTCGTGGCCCATTAGCTCTCCGGAGCTCCACGGGGGGTCTAGGATGACTCGAGCTCCTGATGACGCAGAAAGCTTCTCGCGAGCATCCGCGGTAAAGAGTTTCATAGTCAGGTCCTCTTACCTCGGCACAGTTTAGGCTCATTATAGTGTCGATATTTTATAAATCCGTTATAAGAATGGCGTGGCCATCACGCTTGCAGCGCCCATATCATGATATAGGATTGCCTTTGTGCGTCACATGAGACGTTGAAGACAGTCAACTTTTGTTGCCTCTACTCGAATTCATTCGCCCATCATCTTTTCCCAATGGTTACTAAGAAGTGTTTCCTCCTTGGTGAGGACCCCTCGACGGCGGTAGATGTCGAGCTGCCGGACTCGACCGGCCTGGAAGAGTGGCAAAGCTACGTGGCCGCTCAATTTGGCATCGTCGACCCCAGCGGTATGTATGGGACCTTGCAGTGGGAAAGCAACCGTTCAAACTACTGATTTCTCGGGCTTGTAGGCGTCGACTTCGTGTGCAACAGCCACAAGGTCACCTCGCCGTCCCAGATAGCGGCTTACGAGGACTTGGTAGCCATAGCTATTGATGGAAAGCCGGTTCGCGATGTGCCGGGCCCCGAAGGCATGCCCTTTTTTGGCAATACCCTTGACATCTACCCGGATCACCTCCGCCGTAACCAGAACTTCTTCGATCAGTACGGCCCTCTCTTCACCACCAACACCATGGGCAACCAGATCTATCTTACCAACTGCCCGAAACTGTGCACCATCTTTTCCGCAGAGAGCGAGTTCTTCACCAAGAACATCGTCCCGGGCCATCCTCTCTTCCCCATCAAAGACCCCGATGCCGGTGTTTTCCTCGGTGACACGGATACGGAGCAGTGGCGCCTGGCGCACAAGTTTCTCCCGCCTGCTCTGGGGCCCAAGGCTGTCAGGCACTATGCGCCACACATGCTGAACTGTGTCGAGCAGTCATTCAAAGTCTTTGACGAGCTGGACAAGCAAGATGAGGCTTGGAATGTGTACCCCTACATGTTGAAGCTCGGCTCGCAGACCATCGGCAAGCTCGTGCTGGGAATGGACTTTAACCACTTCACCTCGCCTGACGCGCCGCTGCATGAGATGGTGCGCGGAATCGCAGAGGCTCTTCAACTAAATAAACGTGTCGCCTCCATGGGCAGCTGGTACCAGCACATGCCTTTCGGGGATCCGAAGAGACTGCGCCAGATCTGGGCCAGGCTGTCCGAGCTACTGGAGGAATCGGTTAGAAAGGCGTCCAAGGGCGAGAAAAATCTTGATCTGCAGGACGCCGCTCTCGAGTCCGAAAATGTCATTGGTATGTTTTTTTTGCGCCCTGGAGTACGGCAACGATGTTGATGCGATGCTGACGGTCCCCCCGGTTCACAACAGACTACCTTTTGAGGGCAACTGACAACAAGGGCAACCAATTGCCGCGCTCACAGTTTCTTCACACGCTGACTGTGGCCACCGGCGCCGGCTTTACCACCACCTCTTCTCTCCTGTCGTGGTTGACCTTTGCCTTGGTCCGTTATCCAGGCGCACAAGAGACACTCTTGCAGGAGCTCGTCGACAATGGCTGGACCCTCGATACCCAGGTCACGGCCGATGCCGTCAACAGCCTCCCGTTTCTGGACAAGTTCTTAAAGGAGACGATGCGGCGTCACAACCCTTCGTACCAGCCGGGTCGCACGGCTAAGACGGACATGATCTTGCCCGGAGGCTACAAGTTGCCCGAGGGCGCCATTGTCATCAACTCCATCCCCCACATTCACAACAACGTCAAGGTCTGGGACAGACCCTACCAATTTGATCCCGAACGCTGGGACACGAACGAGGTCAAGAACAGACCAGCAGGATCCTATATTCCATTCATGATGGGTCCGCGGAGCTGTGTCGGATTCAACCTTGCCTTACTCGAGGCCAAGATATTCATCGCCAAATTGGTGTTCCGGTACAGGTTCTCCGAGTATGAAGAGGGAACTGTTCAGTACGATCCGTTCTTCCAACTGATCAGGCCCGTCAACTTGTACGTTCGCGCCGAGAGGAGGGTCAAGTGGCCGCCAAAGACGGAGTAGACGGGTGCAAAGAAGAGCACAAGCAACCACGCAACAGCTGCTACTTGGAGGAGTGTGTGTTTTGAGTAACCGGTTGAAGAGAAGACCAGATTAGAAATCGAGAGAATATCAATGTCTTTAGCGTTCCTACTTTTCATGAGCAACAAAGCTGGGAGCTGTAAGCTGGCTAGATTGCTGATGATGACGCCGTGGCAGTGTTTGGTAATTTATCAACATTGGATCTACGAGATGGTATCCTTAAAATTTCCGTTCCATTCATCTTCTTGGTCGAATAAGGAATTCATTATTTACGATGTTGCTGTGAACAGCTGCCGTCCTTCAAGTTTAGCACAGCAGGGGAATCAACAACTCGAGCTTAGTTAGGGTGCTCTTTGGAAGGGTTTTTTTTAGTCATGCGTATATGTTTGATGGCCGCCGTGGTCTCGTGCATGGGCTTGTTCACGCGTTCGTCTTGACGTGCAGCCGCTCAGGCCACACTAAATAGACCAGGCTATGCGCTCCAGAGAACGGTATCGAAGTCAAAATTATCGCGGACCAGGCTAATCAATAAAGCTCAGATGAATGATGACGCTTGCAAAAAGCAGCGGAGGCGGCGTCTAGGCTTAGTTTACTACACGTCAGTTATGATAGCTGCACGGAATCAGGAGAGGTAGTCAAAGGGCTTCATCTCGGCATAAAGACAGCAATAAACAGTCCATTGATCACCGACCGTCTCCAGAGCTAGATTGGTATGGATGTGTGTTTCGAAGCACCACGTTTACCCCTTTTCAGATCCACACCTATCCCTGCCCAACGCCGCACCTGCCCTTGAGCAGACGGCTGGCGCCTTTGCTGATGAAAATAAGGCTTTAAGCTCAGTATCCGTCTCCGGCTACGCTCAGTTCAGTTAAGGTGTGGTGCCAGCAAGGTGGAATTATAGTTGCCTTAGTGTAGCCTAAGTCGCTTAGGTGCTTAGCATCAAACAGAGGAAGCGATCAAAGCCTGGTAAACCTGGACCCTGTTTCGTTCTTTCACACGGGCCCTGTTTCGAGCACGTATCCGTAGCTTCCGCAATCCGAGGCTCTAGTTCTAATGGGTCACCGAGGCTCGGACAAAGACCATTCCGATGTCCAGCTATCGAGGTGGCCGTTCTCGAGCAGCTTGCTGCAGCTTTTTTTTTTTTATTTAACTATAGCTCCCGTGTCTTTTTTTACGTCGATACCTCGTAGTTGCTGGCCCAACCATCGTTAGAAACTGAACCCTTACTGAACCCTTGATATCATTTGCATTACTTCGATCCTCACTACATCGCCTCAACCCTCATACTTTTCTCCCCTTGACCATGAAGCTACCGTCAACCGCAGACCGTCCCGTGGTCGTCCTCGGCGGAGGAGTCCTGGGCCGCCGTGTTGCCACGACCTGGGCAGCCGGCGGATACAAGGTTCACATTCGCGACCCCAGCGAGGAGCAGAGAACGTCGGCACTGCATTATTGCGAGAATAACATGTCCGAGTATCCCGGCGAGAAAAAAAACGGCAAGGTCCACGTCTTTGAAGACCTGGCTTCGGCCGTGAAAAACGCCTGGCTGATCATCGAGGCCGTACCGGAGAAGCTATCGATCAAGATCTCTACCTTTGCCGATCTTGAGAAGCTCGCGCCTGAGGATGCTCTCCTATGCAGCAACTCGTCTTCGTACAAGTCGAGAGAGATGATCGAGGAGCGCAAAGAATCGACGAAGCAGCGAACGCTCAACATGCACTACTACATGCCCCCCGGAAACCTCGTCGTCGAGCTCATGACCAACGGTGAGACCAGCCCGGACATTTTCCCGTTCTTGGTCGACAAGTGCAAGGATGTTGGCCTTCACCCCTATGTCGCCCGGAAGGAGTCTACTGGCCTCATCTTTAACCGCATGTGGGCCGCCATCAAGCGCGAGTCTCTCTACATGCTCTCCGAGGGTGTCACAACCCCTGAGGAGCTTGATGGGCTTTGGAAGGAGATGTGGGGTTCCAAGAACGGTCCCGTTGCCATGATGGATGCCGTCGGCCTCGACACTGTCTCCATGATCGAGCAGCATTACATCAACGAGCGCGGGCTGCCCAACACGCCCATCAAGTTCTTGAAGAAGTATATTGATGAGGACCGACTGGGCGCCAAGTCAGTGAAAGGAGGCATCTACCCTGCCGGTGCGACCACCAAGGCCAAGGGCGAGAACGCGGGCCACCATGACAACGTCCACGCTCCTCTGTTATATTTCCTCGACATGGGTCTCGACCATCTCAATGACCCTTTCCATTCCGGCCGTGTCCTCGTTGGCTCTCCTGACGGGCGGCCCCTCAAAGAGCTTGTCACGGGTCTGATGACGCCCGATGGGATCGGCATCTCGCTCAAGGCCGGCAAGATCTTCTGGACCAGCATGGGTATCCCGGCCGACAACGATGGTAGTGTCTGCAGCTGCAACCTCGACGGCAGCGATGTCAAGGAGGTCATCCCCAAGGGCAAGGTTCACACGCCCAAGCAGCTTTATATGGACCACACGAACTCCAAGCTCTACTTCTGCGACCGCGAGGGTCTCGGCGTCTGGCGTTGCAACTTTGACGGCTCCAACCAGGAACTGCTGGTGAAGACGGGCGATTGGAAGAAGGACGACGAGTCGCAGGATCAGCTGCGCTGGTGCGTAGGCGTCACCGTTTCGCCCGCCACCGGCAAGTTCTACTGGACACAAAAGGGCAACTCCAAGGCCAGCCAAGGCCGCATCTTCCGTGCCAACATCGAGACGCCCTCGGGAACGAAGCCGGAGAAGCGCAAGGATATCGAGTGTCTCTTCCAGCGTCTGCCCGAGTGCATCGACCTCGAAATCGACGAGACAAACAACACTCTATACTGGTCGGATCGCGGCGAGTTGCCCTTCGGCAACACCATCAACCGCGCCGACCTCAGCAAGGTTAAGCCGCCGCAGGGAAATACCATGAGCTTGCCGGGCAAAGACTACGATATTGTCACCCGCGGTATGCACGAGGCTATTGGCATCAGCCTAGACATCAAGAACCGTCACATCTACTCTTGCGACATGGGTGGCACCGTCTACATGACCGACTTGGACGGCGGCAACAAGAAGAAGTTTTACGAGGACTGCGGCACATTCACGGGCATCACTCACGTACACGTCTAAGTAGAATGACCTTTTAGAGAGCGATCATCTTTATTGCCATAGACTTAACAACTGCGACTTTTTTTTTTGGCTTTAGCATTAGTAGGCTCATAGATTAGCTTGCCACTAACAAGACGAGCCGCTCCGTTGGCGAAATCGTCAGCCTACGCGTAGGTCTGAAGCGGAGAATGTGTAGTCTGTATGCCGTGAAGGGCGGGAACGTCTTCCTCGAAATCGGGTTCTACTAATATACGATGTCGTCGTTCCATTTTCGTGAACTGTGGGTTGTCACAAACGTTATTCCACTATCGTGTTAACATGGGAAGGCATCAGCACAAATTGGATTAGAACCTCTTCCACAAACTCGTCTTCTGAAGCTGTATGGTTACCTGCGGGTGTTTAAGAGTAAGTCAGTCGCTTCCTGGGTTTCAGTAAATACTACCGACTCATAAATGCCAAGAACCCTGTGAACATAACAGTCGTATCAAAATCTACGGCCATACAAACAACCGCGGCGTTGAGGCGCTCCAAACTAGCCTGATTCTTCAAGGGAAAAAAAATTGGGTGTTAGCACTCCTACTTACGAAGATGAGCACGCTTGATTTCTCCGAGATGACGAGACGAACATCTCCGACTCTGAGACGGCTTCAGCTATCACCAACTGCCTCATCATAGAGTAAATTCCAGGCAAACCATTGAATGAGATATGACCAGAGTCTTGTCTGAGCCAGAAAAAGGGGCCCATCGCTTGCTGACAATCCCAATCTTAACAAACTGTGCTTGGAGTTTATGGCAAGCTCAGGGCCTCACTGCCGCAATCAAGAGACCAGCGCAGTTGAGACACACGGATAGTGAGCGTCACAGCGCCCTGTCGTGAGATGAAGATGACTTGATCAATCTCGCTTTGCCGGGGCGCGATAAAAATTTTGTTAAAATATACTCAAAAATGCTATATCAGTGGATCAAATAGAAGCCCGCTTTGTCTCCCGTTGGTGATTTCCATCTTATCTGACCTATGCATCGCCTCCGTGTTCTGGCTTGGCCTCGGCATCGCAACCTCTCACTTATTGGGGAAGCCTTTCTTCAAGTTGTCGTACTTGGTTTCCGGATACTCGATCACATTCTGCCCCTTCAGTAGTGCAGCTTCCCCCCCGAGACTCTCGACGGCTGTCCCGATCAGACTGCCCGACCCCGTCTTGTCGGCGCTCGTCTCCCACCACATGACACCGCCGAGGCCTCGTTGCTTGACAAAATCGGCCTTCTGCTTGGTCATCTTGGGCGAGTCGTAGCTCACAAACTCTTTCTTCTGCCTGTTGTAGCAGTAGGTGGCGCCGGCCAACTCGTCGTAGCCCTCGTCAGCGCCCTCGCGCGGCAGCTTTTTGTAGTCGTAGACGCCGCGCTCCCATGTGCCTTCACCGACGCCGACGAAACTGTCGCCCGGGCCGTCGGTGTTCTCAAAAGCACGTCCGTATAGCGGCATGCCAAGGACCAGCTTGGCCGGGGCGACACCGTGACCCAGATAGTACTCGACGGCTGCCTCGGTCGAGAAGGGCGTGCACTGCGGGCGCTTGTGATTCGGGAATAAGTTCGCCTGATGACCGCTACGCTGGTCCCAAGAGCCGGCATAGTCGTAGGCCATGAGGTTCCAGAAGTCCAGATGCTTGTCCATGGCGCCAATGTTAAGCGTCTTGAAGTGTTGAGGGCCCGCAGGACAGGCCACCGTCAGCTCGAAATGGCTTCCACCTCCCACTCTGTGCGCATAAGCGTCCAGCTCACTACGGACTTCGGCTAGAAGCTTGACCAAGTTCTCAGCTTCCTCCCCATTCTGGGGATACTCCCAGTCGATATCGAGCCCATCGAAGCCATACGTCTTTACCAGCTCGACGCTAGACTTTGCGAATTTGGTGCGACCCTCGTGGGTGCTCGCGGGCGTCTTGAAGTTGGAGCTGTACGTCCATCCGCCGATGGAGAGCAGCACTTTCAGGTTTCGATTTCGATGCTTCAGGAGGTTGAGCTGCTTGAGGCAGCCGTAGAGGTTGGTACCGGAATCGTTCCATGAGTCGCCATCCCAGTGGATGTCGGAGTCGGCCCAGCCGTCGGTCAGGTGTCTGGCCCATTGCTATCAGCGCGCGGGGCCCAGTCGGGGTCTCGGAGGCAGTGGCACTTACACTTCGCCGCTATCGCCGCGAACATTGGCGAAGGCATACAGCACATGGGTGAGATTCTCCAGCGGAAGATCCTGGGGACGATGATTCCGGGCGTAGATAGCCCTGAGTGGGTTAGCCTCCACGAACGGCCGGGCTGAGAGTTATGGGCTCACCAGTTGACAAAGTATGCGACAGATCGATAACCGCCCATGTTGATGTTGTCACTGGCGAGTCTGATAGTGCGGAGAAGAAAGCTGAGGAGAACAGCTAGCAAGGCGAGAAGAAGAAGATGACGACTAAAAGAGGCGACCTGTGGCGAAGTCTTTCACAATCAGAAGAGACACATTTCCCAGACTTCTGTTGAAACAAGTGTGAGTCTTGCCGCACAGGTGAGAGAATAGGCATTGCCCTATGCCTTGCCCTATGCCCTATCTTCGCAGGCGCTAAAATTGGGCACTAATTCGATAAATAATTACATAGAAAAAAGCAGAAAGTCCGGTGTAAAAAGATGGTCGAATTAAGTAGTGAAGAAGAGGAATAATAGTTCTGAATGACGTTGCTGTGTCTGAGACTGCCCGATTCCCCCTCCTTGAGCCTCTTCCTCAAACCCCGTCGTCTGAAGCTCTCACACCTGCGCCTGCCTCGATTAGGTCGCGGCCCCACACTCAACGGGCCTCGGGGGGCACGTGATCGGCACTGCGGTCCTAGCTGTACCCCGCTGGGCACGTGCAACGGGAAAAATTGTATTCAGCGACAGAAAAAAAAAAAAATTATTCATCGCGAAGGAGGAGATATTCAAGTCGTGCGCAAAATCTCCCACGGCCAGCCAGCTGCTCTACACGGCCATCAGAAGCATCGGGCGACTCAGAATGACACACGTCGATTACGTCCTCTATGAGGCTCCTGTTGGCTATGCTGTCTTCAAGGTCGTCCATCAGGCCGACGCCATCGGCCTCAAGTTGAAGGAGGTCCAGCAGGCCGCGTCTGACCTGGCGCTGTTCGGCAAGATGATCAAGCTGGTAAACTTCACGCCTTTCGAGTAAGTGCTCATCCAGTCCGATGGCGCGGCGGAAATAGAATGCTGAGTCTCTTCCGCAGCGGCCAAGCAGATGCCATTCACAACATCAACGAGGTCTCCGAAGGTATCTGCACCGACCTCCTTCGCTCCGTCCTCGAACTCAATCTTCCCAAGACGAGCGGCAAGAAGACAAAAGTGGTCTTGGGCGTCTCAGAAAAAGGCATTGCCGGAGCCATCAAGGCTGAGATGCCGGGCCTCGAGTGCGAGACGGCCGACACGTCAGAGGTCGTCGCCGACCTCATCCGCGGCATTCGCTACTTTGCCGAAAAGCTCATAGACAGTCTGATGCCGGGAGATGTGGAGAAGGCTTGTCTGGGAATGGCCCATGCCTACTCTCGAGCCAAGGTCAAGTTCAGCTCCACCAGAAATGACAATCACATTATCCAGGCTAGTGCCATCATCGACAGCCAAGATAAGAGTCTCAACCAGTTCTTCATGCGTGTGAGGGAATGGTATGGCTGGCACTTCCCCGAGCTCATCAAGATTGTCTCCAACAACTTAATCTACGCCAAGCTCGTCCTGGCTATCGGCAACAAGAAGACGTTGACCGACGATCACGTCGACGATCTGGCCGCCATCATCGGCGAGGACGGAAACGAGGCCCAGGCCATCATCGACGCCGCCAAGGTGTCCATGGGCACTGACATCACCGACGAAGACCTCAGCGTCTTGTTGGACCTCACCCGCCACGTCGTCCAGCAGGCCGAGAACCGGCGCTCGACCTCACACTACCTCGAGCAAAAGATGTCCGCCGTCGCCCCCAACCTGCAAGCCCTCATCGGCACCACGGTGAGCGCGCGCCTGATCTCCCAGGCTGGCTCTCTCAACAACTTGGCCAAGAGCCCGGCTTCGACTCTGCAAATTATGGGTGCAGAGAAAGCCCTGTTTCGCGCCCTGAAGAACAAGAGCAACACGCCCAAATACGGCATCATCTATCATAGCAGCTTCATCGGCAAAGCCTCCCCGCGCGACAAGGGCCGCATCTCCAGATACGTCGCCAACAAGTGCAGCATGGCCTGCCGCATCGACAACTTCTCCGTCGAGCCGTCGACGCGCTACGGCGAAGCTTTCAAGAACCAAGTCAACGAGCGCTTGGAGTTCTACGCGACTGGGAAGAAGCCCAGGACCAATTTGGACGTCGTGGTACGTACGGCCGGCCACCATCTTGCGCTTACTGGCTAACGCCGTCGCAGAACGCCATCATCTCCTCGCCAGGCGAAGATGCCGACAAGGACAGCGACGATCAGATGGCAGACGCCCCGGAACCGACGTCTGCGAAAAAGGACAAGAAGAAGGACAAGAAGGAAAAGAAAGAGAAGAAGGAAAAGTCAAGTGACAAGCGCAAGCGCGCCGAAGATGAAGTCTCCGACAAGAAGAAGAAGAAGCGCAAGTCAAAGTCCGGTAACGACGAGTAGGGATTCGGAGCGAGCCGACGCGCTTCCTCTTTCAAGCTTGTTCGCTTCACGCCCGAGATGAAAAGCTCGCTTGCCAGGGCAGCTGGCAGCGGATCGAACGAGGCCTGACTGGGGCGAGGGAAGAGCCTCTGTCTCGGCCGCAGGCAAGAAAGCCTCTGGCAAGACGGCGCATCCCGCATGACGACGGACACGTCGACGCCGACGCAGGCGTTTCATCGAAGCCGGTGGATGAAGGGAGCGGCATTTGCGTGTCTGAAGGAGTTGGGGATCAGGCGGCGTTCAGAGGGTAGGGCAATTGGTTGGCTTGCTTTTGTTGCTTGCCATTATCTCCACGGGGCGAATAAACGGTACCATGTCGTCGGCACCATCTTGTACGAAGTAGAGTACGTACGCCATGCCATGCTGCCGCACGAGAAATGGTCTATGTCAACACTCGGAAGAGACTTGATGCAGTGTCGTTACGGAACCGAGGCTGGCCTTGGTCTTATACGTTTTTCTCGTCACAAGTCGCCATGGAAGAGTCTATGCACATGCGCAGTACCCGTAGCGTTGCAGTCCCTGGTTTCCCAGCCAAGAGTCCAGCAAGCCGACCGTTCTCAAGCAAGATGTTCCCATTCAAGGCACCTCACGGCTTGTCAAAGACATAAGTCAGGTGGCACCGACCGCAGTACTGGCGGTCGGACATGGAAGCCATAAAGACGCCAGCACCGCACTGTAGAACGGTTAGACGGATGGCACTTGGCGGGGAGCGTGTTAGGGGAAGTCTCACGGTGGCGCTGGGGCATTCTCGTCGCAAGCGCTCAATGTTGCCATCTTTGTCGATCTTGTAGTACTTGAGCACAGCCAGCTTGGTCTTCTTGCGCTTGTGCTTGATCTTCTTGGGAGTCGTGTAGACCTTCTTCTTGCGCTTCTTGGCACCGCCGCGCAGGCGGAGGACGAGGTGCAGGGTGCTCTCCTTTTGGATGTTGTAGTCGCTCAGGGTGCGGCCATCTTCTAGTTGCTTGCCGGCGAAGATGAGACGTTGCTGGTCTGGGGGGATGCCCTCCTTATCCTGGATCTTGGACTTGACATTGTCGATGGTGTCGGACGACTCGACCTCGAGGGTGATCGTCTTGCCCGTGAGGGTCTTGACGAAGATCTGCATCTTGCCTAGAGTAGGGAATTAGACTCGGATTTTGGAGGGCGAGATGTGTGCGTCCATGTTCGCCGTTTTGCGCAGCCGATCAAGTGAGGACAAAGCCAGGCATCACCGGAAGCAAAGGGGGAGAAAGGACGAGAAGCCTCAGGCCGGGTGTCTTTTGAAGGCGAAGAGGAGAAGAAGGAAAATGCAACATTTCTGCAGACGTACCTCGACAATAGACTTATTGCCGTCCTCAGCAATCCTCAGATGTTGCGTGTGGGAAAAAGAGACTCTAGCTCAGGGTGCTGGAGGCGAAGAGGAAATTTGGGGTCGGCCGGTGCAGGTGAGGAGGGTGAAGGGTCACGTGGCCTAGGGCTTTGCGGACGTTCTGCCCCAGGGCTGATGGTGGGTCACTTTTCGAATTGGCCGTGCGGAAAAAAGCTTCGCGCATTTCGCACGCACTAGATCAGCGAACCTCTTTTGCAGCAGCAGGACCGATACGCAGTACGTTGACGAATCCTGCCTCTGGCTACAGACCATCCTCTGACGACTGCAAACAGAACACTGTCAATACAATCGCGACGATGGTCAAGAAGAGAAAGAACAAGTATGAGGGCGGCTGGTTTCTTGCCTGAAGGATACTAACGCCTTCTTCGCAGCGGTCGCAACAAGAAGGGCCGCGGCCACGTCAAGCCCATCCGCTGCAGCAACTGCTCGCGATGCACGCCCAAGGATAAGGCTATCAAGCGCTTCACCATCCGCAACATGGTCGAGTCTGCCGCTATCCGTACGTCTTTCGAACTGAGGCTGCACCGGCAGACACGGAGCTGGCATCTCTTCTTCCCCTCCTCTCCCCCCCCCTTGAAAACGAAGCTCGCTGACTCGGAGCGGCAGGTGATATCTCGGACGCTTCCGTCTTCGCCGAGTACACCGTTCCCAAGATGTACCTGAAGCTGCAGTACTGTGTCTCTTGCGCCATTCATGGCAAGATTGTCCGGTACGTTGTCTCTCCCCGGGAGCGTGACAACTGCGCCCTCGCGGCGTATGTGCTTTGGATGAGCCTTGGAGGGTGTGAGGTCGAGAGAAACGGACGCTACGACGGCACACTCGCGATGCCTCTCGACCTCAAAGCCTTGTGGTACGTGAAAGGGCAATTGGCTGACACCATCTCGCAGTGTCCGCTCTCGTGTCGGTCGCCGCAACCGCGCCCCGCCTCCGCGTGTGCGCTACAACAAGGACGGCAAGAAGATTGTCCCCACCGTGGCCAAGGCCTGAGACAGGCAGGACGAGGAGAGGGCAGATTTTGGTGGCGTCTTTGTTACGTCCCGAGATTATCGACTTTGGGAGGCAGGATGGGAGCGGTCGGGAAGATGTGTAGACGATTTATACGTCCACCAGACCAAGTCTTTTGTCGCTCAAGCGCGGCCACGGCTACGTGAAGATGGCTTTCCACACATGCATGATTCGTTCTCGTCTTGGTGCCACGCAGAGGGAGGAGTGTGGCTGTATGCATCTCATTGTAAAGTATGTGTTTATACACGACGTGGTGGGAATGACAGTGGAAGGGCCATGGAAGAGCCATACATGACTACCTACCTACCCTAGACGGACACCGAACGAAGCCTTTGCATCACGATGCTTCTCTAGAAGACGCTCGGCCCGGGCACCAGACCGGTGTCGTTCCGAGAGCACTCGTACGGATCGACGCAGACGCCGCCGCCACAGCAGCTTCCAGTCAGGCAGATATGGCGCGGATGGCCACTGGAGGCGCAGTCGGCGTCGGAGGAGCAGCGAGCAACAAAGTTGTCACAACCGGTATACTCGAAAGCAACGGAAGCGCCGGCGGCAGTGCGGCCACAGACACAGCCGGAGTCGCCGAGAATGGCCGAGGCGGGATAGGAGCAGGGTCCGGGGCTGCCGAAGGTGGAGTCGCTCCCTCGCGGACAACAGGCAGGCTGAGACGGGTCGAGGACGGTGAGGTTCCGCGGCGGCGGAGGCGCATCCGGAGGCGGGGCCGAGGCGAAGCGGGCGACGACGGGAAGAGCAGCGGCGCCGGCACGGAGGGTCAAGTTGAGGGGCGGGTCCGGGGCGTGCAGATCGCGGCACAAATCGGCATCGAAGCGACGACTGGCGGCGGAATAGGCGTCGAGATACTGCTTGATGGCGGCGTCTACGGCCGGAGGCTTGGCTCGAGTTCGGGACAGGGCCTGCTTGAGGATCTCAAACAGCTGCTCATAGTAGATGACGGCCAAGTCGGCGTCTGCGCGTTGTTGGGCATCCAGCCCGCGAGCGTAAAGCTCCTCCCGCAGCGAGGCCGGGTTGAGGAAGTCCTGACTGGTAGCCTCGAGCGTGGTGACGACGGTCGACAAGTCGGGACAGGAGCCGGCAAAAGGGGCGACGAAGAGGAAGTTTGCTACGGATCGACGAACCGCTCTCCGGCATCGGCTTGCTTCGGACGAGGCGCCGGGAAAGGCGCAATCGAAACGCCATCGACCCTGAGCGTCGTCGACGTCGACGTCGCGACATTCCGACGAGCCGAGTTGGAGGAGAGGATAGTGTCGGATATGACGACCGATGGGATGACCGCATTGATCACGAAGGAAGAGCGTTTGACCGAACGGTGCGTCGGCGTCTTCGTCATCTTCCACCTCGTCCACATCCTTGATCAGCTTCGGGCCGCCCTTTGCGCAAACCTGACCGGACAAGTTGGCCAGCTGATTGTATAAGCCGCCAATGGTGAAGGAGACGTCGAAGCGACAGCTATTGGTAGAGAAGTGAATGCCGCGATGATCGAGCATCATGGCGTTACCGAGAGAGTCGACGATGGCGACGTGGCCTCTATCCGAGACGTCGAGATAATGCGTTCCGCGGGCGGCATCGCGGAGCGTCAAGAACAAGGGTTCGACGCCGTCGGAAGCGAAATCGACGGCTTCGATGAAGGGGAAGGGGATCGTCGCGTTGCGCGCTCGAACCTCGTCGTTGTGAGGAAGTGCCCGTCGACCGTTGCTCGGCATCGGAAGATGATAGCAGCTCGGCTCCGAGATGGCGCCGGACCGTCCCACGTCGGTGAAGTTGGCGGCTGGTACCGAGCTGGTGGTTGTCATTCCGCCGGAGACGGTCCAAGATGAAGAAGAAGAAGAAGAAGAAGAAGGAGAAGGCGCGGCTGTCGTCGCCGCCGTCGTGTTCCATCCTGGGACCTCGGAAGGGGCCGAAGAAGAAGAGGAGGAGGAGGAGGCGCCGGTCGGAGTCGGAGTCGGAGCCGGAGCCGTCGGAGCCGGAGTCGTACGTGCCGAGCCGGGAGGGCCGCCGGCGCTCCTTCGGCCGTCCTCTGCGCTACTACTACTGCTACTACTACTACTACTACCGCTACGACTTTCCGACGTCGCGATCGGGTCTAGACTGACGGTCCAGGTCGGGTCCGAGGTGGATGCTGTCAAGTTGGAGCTTCTCGTTGCCGTCGACGAGTCCTGGCTGCTAGGTGTTGTTGAGCCGGACCTTGACGGGTCATTCCCACCCGAGCTTGAAGCGCCCCCGGTCGAGTACGAGGACGAGATTGAGCCTGACGAGCCGGTCGATGCGGTTGGGTGCTGCCAGCTTGATGATGCTCCGGTTGATGCCGTCGGGTCCCAGCTTGATGCTGCTCGAGTCGATACCGTCGAATCCCAGCTTGATGATACTGCTCCAGACGACAGGGACGATGATGATGATGATGATGATGGTGAGTGGGAAGACGTGCTCGGATCCGTCGAGCCCCAACTCGAGACTCCCGTCGACGTCGACGACGACGCTTCCGACGACCAAGTCGAAGCCAAACCCGACGTCCAACTCGACGTGCCAGCCGAAGACGTAGCCGACGGGCTACCAGAACCGTTGCCGGCCGACGTCGGCGATCCCACGGCCCTCGTCTCCGACGTATACGTCCCAGAGCCGGACTCGGACCCGGACCGGGAAACAGTCGGCGCCACCGACCACGAGTCCGTGCCCGTCTCGGTAATGGTCATGGTTCCGTCTTCGGTTGGAGTCGTAGTCGTAGTCGCAGTCGTAGTCGTACTGCTGTCATCATCAGGCACGCACGTCTCCGTCACGACACACTGACACTACTCGACGTCAGCATCTCTCTATCTTCTCTCTCTCTCTCTTCTCTCTCTCCCTCTTCTCTCT